>JAOEHY010034213.1:19929-37190 GCA_025447955.1 Psilopsiagon aurifrons | reverse complement strand
GGGGGGAAGTGATGCTGATTATCTGAAATGTAGCTTTTAATTTAATGACTTTTCATGGTCTTGAAGCTGAGAGCTGATCCAGTAAGCAACCTTATTGGAAGTGTTTTAGTGGTTTCTGAAAGAGCTGGGTTTTGGCTCAGTAACATTCTGTGAAAAGAGGGAGAGTGAGGCTGACCTTTAAATGAGTTAAATAAACTAAATAGTCCAGCTGAAGACATCTCAGTGCAAAATTGCTAGCACCCAAATAATCAACCAGCTGTACTCTGTGGAAGTTACAAACCTTACAAAATTATGGCAGTTGCTCAGTTTTAGTTTTGTCTTAGCTTTGCAGTGTGGAGGTTTTATTTTTTCCCATGGTAAGAACTAATTACATGAATGTCTGTTTTGCTAAACGTGTTAAACCGGTTAGGAAGCTCTGCTTTCAGATTTGCAGCCTTGCTCAAAGCAGGGTAAAATGTGTTGAAGTAACTAGAAGGGTTAGCAGCTTTCCAGTGCCTTAACTTTTGAAGATTCATGTGTCTGCTGTGGATGGAAATGGTCCAGTGTCCTCCAGAGATAATGCCTGGGACCAAGCATACAATTTACCTGCTTCATGTTCCCATTCTTGTGTAGCAGTAGATTGGTCCCTCAGGCTTTTCAGTTCCTGAAAATTGCCATCACCTGATGTTCAGTGAAGTGGCTCCTGTTTGTATCATCCAGTTTCTGTGACTGTGTAATACCATGCATTGTTACACACAAACAAGACTAAGAACTTATTCAGACACACTTGAGAAATGCAACACTTTTCTCATCTATGAAACTGCCAAAGCAAGCTGAAGTATGTTTTTACCTGTGCCAGCACCGTATTGTCCTAATTTATGAGACTGAAGAGATGGTTTCAGATGCTGTGCCAGCGAGAAAGCAAAGAACAGCTAAAAGTAAAGAGGGTGTCAATTGGTGTGCTACTACCATTGTGTCCCTTCAGCTCCTGCACCATAAACTGCAACAGCTGCTTCCCTCCTCTGTAGGGAGTGAGGACAAAAGCATAAACACCTTCCCATTATGAGAAGTCAGAAGTGATAACACTCGTTAAACATGGAAGGGATCCCTCGGGGAAGCAACAGTTTTCATTAGTAATTGTGAAAGACTCCTGGAACATGTCCTAGAGTTTCCACATAGGATTAAGCATTTGTAAGGTTGGGTGCTATTCCTTTGTGGAAAATGCTCCCAGAATGGAAGCAGTAGTTGAAGGTACCAGACACGATGTTTTTTGATGAATGTGAGGCAAAGAAATGGAAAGGCGCAAAACCAGCATGAACATACGCCACAGTACCAACAAGCAAATGTAATAGACTTCCTGGCTAATGAGTATTCTCCACAGAAACACAGGATTATATCCTGAAAAGGGCATCTTGCTTCCAGTTTTGCTTCATACCTCTCATTTTCTCTCCATTGAATATGCCTTCTTAGTTTCTGCTAGCTTATGTTGAGCTTGAGAAGAGCAACATGCTGGCTGCATGCATACTGTAGTGGGCCAGTAAGAGTAAAATGAAGATCTAAAAAAGAAAAGTTTTTAAAAGCCAAACACAGACTTTCCCTGTCGAAAAGGGAGTTACTCTAGACTGACCAAATAAAGCCATGAAACCAAATTGTGCCTTCTAGAAGTAACATAATAAAGGTTTTTCCCTTATAGTCTTCTCCTATTACATCAAATGATGGTAGCAGCATCAGGAAGAAAAAAACTGGATGATTCTTCATGTGCCGCTCCCTTCTGTCTTCTTGTTCAAGCTGTGCAACAAACCCCTGCAGAGCTATCTTACGCTCTTCTGGTCCCTTGTATCCTGTAAGGCTTCAAGACCCAGCCTAGGGGGGATTAATGAGGAAGCAAGTCAGGGCTTAAACCAAGAATTGACTAACAAGGTAAGTGTAGGCTGCACTCCTCAAGTATGCAAATCTCTGCCTATTTCTCAATGACTTGTATCATGCAAGATGTCACAAGGCAAGTAGCAGTATATGCTGCATTCTTCAGCTGATCTGTGTGTGTGCTAAATCCCATGGACCTCACTGTAACTGCTTTCATCCTTTCAAGTGTATGTGGATACTGTTAGAAACATTAAAATGAAATTTCCTATCAGCAAAAATTAATCACTCTCAGTAACAGACTAAGCATGTAATGGTATATGTATATATAGTAAGCATATAACACATTTTACTTCTCAGTCGCTGGAGAGCTACATCATGTGTCCTGGTAGAAAGTAAAATAGAAATGAAAACCCTTCAAAAATGATCATCCTAAAAGTGAGTTATAAGTAACAAGCTCAGCATGTCACTGTTAATTACTAAAGAGACCGCAGGGTACAAGAAGGAATGCATGCCTTTAATTAGAAATTATTTGGTAGACTAGAAACTGTGCTTCAGGTAAATAAGGTACTACATTTAATGTATGTATTTGTGAAGATACTGATGTCAATACACTTATATGCAGATGAGGTAAAGATACCTACAGGATTACTGTGAAAATAATTTTTAAGATGAAAAGATTTGATATTCCAGCAAGAGATGCAAGACCTTTTGCCTTTTAGCCTCAGTTAATTTCCAAAATGTATCCAGCTCAACTGAAATTTTTAAAGGAGTTGCACTTTGTTGTGATGGGTTCTTAAGAGCATTAAAAAGGTGTTCTCACTGCTACTGGTAGCATTCGTCTGTGCTTTGGAAGGCGATTGCTATGCTGCACATTAGCCGACACCTCTGTTGGTATTATCAACAACTTGTTAACAGAAAAATCACTTGTCTGTGCTGGAACGGAGTAACTGACAAATGTGGACCTAGAGCTACTGATGTCTGCCGTAAGAAGTCAAGGATTTGAATTAAGGAAGGAACATTTGTGTGTTTAACCATGGCGATATCAAAAGTAAAACTATTGAGTAGTTGGATTATACTGGGTTTTTGCATGATATGTACCTCTTTTCTACTTGTCCCTTGTCTGAGAATATAGGATCCTTATGTGGAAAGTGCTGAGTATATTTTGAACGCTGTCAAATGTGACAAAGCTGATGAGACAGCTGGTTTATCCCAGATGTGAATGCAGTAATGCCTTTGATGCAGTTAAAGGTAGGTCAGTGGGAAAGCACAAAGAGCTCTGCACTGGTATCTGTCCTTAACATTCAGGTTGTTTTCTGAATGTATGACTTCAGACCTCATAGCTGCCAAAATAGCACCTCTGACAAATGCTGAAAAATGACCCATCTGAAGTATGAAAAGCAAAACCAGAAGGTAAGTTTCACTCCAAGTAAAACAGTATTGAGAAATACAAAAATCTGTTCAACCCCCTTCCCCCTCTTTGTTTTTTCAAGTTGCAAAGTGAATAAAGTAGAGAGTATTGTTATGAATGTGAGCTACACTTCCTTCATAAAGGCACTGGGAAAGTTCCATCATCATGAACCCTTTAAAAGCCAGTTAAATTAGTTGTTTAACAAAAACATGCTAAAAGTGACGGGAACACGAGATACGAATTGTGTGCTTTGGACACCAGCCTAGGAAAGCTATATACCTGCCTGACATGTCACTTCCAACTGTGCTTTGTGCAGAGCATTTAGCAAGCCAGGCTCACAGTGGTAGATGAAGTTGCTTAACAACTGAAAGTCGAGTTTTCCTGAGCCCTTGACGTTGTGTATTTTCTATTCTATTTCTATTGTGTATTTCTACGTATTTTCAAAAGAACTTAGAGAGCTCTGCCACACAGCATTCTTTTAACTTAAAACATAACACAAAAACCCTCCAAGAGGCAGAAAAGCAGTTTATTTTATAAAGACCTCAAAAATAAATTCCAAACAGGCTGACAAAACCACAGTGGCAAGTTCTGGTATTTAAAAATCATTTATTTTAGTGAATGAAAGGTACATGGACGAAACATGGGTTTTGTTTTATTGTTTGGTTTTTGGTTTTGTTTGTTTGTTTAATATACAGCAAGTTTATAATTAAGGAGAACATCAAAATAATCCATCCTTTCAGAATTGTGTTTTCCAATGATCAGTGTGAGTAGGTAACTGCACAGATATTTAATGGGCAGATGTTACAAACTCGTGTGTTAACAGGAATGTGCAACAAATCCCTTTTTTTTTTCCTACTGATAAATGTGTGGCAAGTAACTGTCATTGTATTACTAGTAAAGGGCTGTTCTTATTTTCCTGTCAAAAAAAAACCCCTGAACTGTAAATAAGAAATGAAATACAGCATTGTGAAAGCTCAGACTGTAATGGTTAAGGCAGAGAATTGGAGATCAAGTTTCTTAAATTGTGTTTCTGCCCAGGCTGACATAGTTTATATGAACTGTGGCAACATTTTCAGGCTTCTCTGAGCTGCCTTTCTAATGGAAATACTTATTTCACAAGTATGTAGAAAAGCCAAATACCAAGGAGAGGAGAAACACTGGCATGCAAAATGAAGCTGAAACTTGGTATACGTTCTTACTTTAGGAACAGCCAGGAGCGGATCGTGCCAAAGCTCTTGATGCTGTGGCCTTAGCAGCAGAAACTTTAGCTCCTTTTTAAGCCTTTCTGACAATGTTTTGGAATGTGCATAATCCATTATGGCATGTATTATTGTTGTTCCAGGGAGATTTTGCAGAGGCAACCTTCTCCAGCAGTTATTCCTGCCACCAAAGTACACAGGGCTTTCAACCAGATTACTGGTAAGCTGTAAGAGAACAACTGCAGGAAAGTGAATGTATTTGTGTTGTTCTTCTTTATAAAGGTTTTCCCATTCATTATAATCAGTCAGATCAATCACTTCAACGATTAACTTCCACACTGAAGAAAAAAAATACACCGAAGATGCTGAAGCAGATAAAATTGGTTAAAAAAAAAAACCCAAACCCAACCATCTGCTCTTAAGGTATTTACGTCTGTATTACATAATTTTATCACTAATTTTGCAGTCACCAAATATTAAACTGATCAGAAAAATAGGTATTTATAATATATGCACCGTTGTATGTCCATAAACAATTGGAATTTTCTTTACTGTTCATGTACCAAACTTGAAAAGAGAATACACTTGAAATATTCTTACATCTCTCCTCTGTAAAATTGGGGAGCAACTGGGTCCAACCACAGCCTGGGACTTCACTTTGGTTGAGAACTAACAAGAGCAGGCAGCATTATTCACCTCTGTGCTATCACTCCTCTCATTGCTTTCCTGTCATTTTGAGCTTTGAAAATGTTCTTTCTCTAACTCCTTGAGGATGAATAAAATGTATCACAAAATGTGACTGCTTTGAAAGTACATGGTCACTCTCCCCACTGACACAAAACTGCCATAAAATACTGCAAAATTGGCTTTCTACAACTATTTGCTGCACACTGGTTGCTTGTTTTCCACAGATACAGCTGACTGTGCAAAGCATAATGCAGTGGAGAAAGAGGCCCATTAGCATTCTTCACCCATCGGTCATGTGCATTTTAGATATAAATATTCCTTCCTGAAGAGGGAATCTTCATAACTGAATCTGTCATAAAATATCGTTATCATCTGTTATCCTGTAGTTTGGGTACTGAAGCTTGTCTGGTGCCATTTGTTCATGGTATTTCTGATATTTCATGAACTTGCAAGCATCAGCTGCTGCCTGTGAAATACAGCAGGAAAATGCAACGGGGCTTTAAAAAGCAAAGGCACAAACCTGAAGTCGTCTTATTTCATCTTAGATTGATTCTGACAATAATCCACTGTGCCAGCAAACAAGAAGGACTGTCGATTTTACAGGGAGCTTGTTGAGAAGCATCGCCCAATTCTGCAATGCAGTGGTTAAACATCCTCATTGGTCTGGAAAATACTTGTTCCTGTTAATGCTGGTTCTATCAGGTCTATAAAGAGACTTCAATAAAGAAATGTAGGAATTTCTTTAAGAGGGAACAGAAAAAGTCATCACAAAGAAAATTTAAGATGGTAAGAGGGTGCATACCTCATCTGTCTTTCTACAGTACCCTGCCTGATGAACTGTTTGCTACTGTGTTCTTCACGTGCTTTACCTTTAATGTAAAAACTCTTTTTTATAACATGTTCTAGCACTAATAGCATGCTGTGCTTCATATTCTAAAATCAGTATTAACTGTTCTAAGTTACTGTAATATTTTGGGGACCTGAAAAAAAAGAGGATTCATGCTATTTTCTTGGTGTTCTTATGTGTCTAAATCAAGAGTGTAGGCTTCTCTCCCAGTGCTAGACAGGAGGTGAGAGTGCACTTCAAAGCAGGATTCGAGTGTGGTGAACCCATCGGTGCAGCCTGTGTCCAGCTCATCATGAGGCAGCAGAAGCTTTGTTTCTAAAGGCTGTGGGGTTTCAGAAGTTGGGCAGCCTGATTCACCCCTTCAGCCCATCTCCTGATGGAGTGGCTGCCCATCAGAAATGGGGTGTCTAGTGTATGGCTCAGCCTATGGAACCCACATTTTCCACACATTACAGTTAATGTGAACGGACAATACAGACTAATGCTTTCAAGTATTGGTGTATTGAGCTTCAGGGTAATTTTTTCACTGCTGCTGAAAAATTAATATTACTCAGCAAAAGCAAGGCACTTGTTTGCATTTGAAATGTGGTGCTACGTGACCAAGATTTAAGTATGAGGATAAATATCTTTAACAGTGTTAAAAAGAAAGATCCCAGTAACTGATCAGGAAGTTGTGACACATGCAGATGAACTAATTCACTTAATTTGATGGATTTACTGTTCTTTTTCCACATTTGCTGCATTGGCCCTGTGTGCTGAGAAAGATCTTAAACACAACAAAACATGGAAATTCCTGACCAGCAAATCTGGAAAAAAAAAAAAAAAACCCAGCAGTTTATTAACTGACAGCGTGAGAACAGATTTCCCAGGATTTAAATCAAAATGCAGTATTGCCTTGGCTTGTTTTATCTGGCAGGAGTTTAGTACTTGTCATTTCTGATGTTCTAATACCCCCATGCAACAAGCTGGACAGCATGGGGATAGGCACAGCACCCTCCCTCCCAGCAGCTGTGAGTGTAAAAACCTTGCTCCTGTCGAGCTTGCTCCGGTGAGCTGGGAGATGTCATATCCGCAGCTGCAGAAACCAGGTAGCATTGAGACACAGAAGAACGGATAGTTGTGGTGGGTTTTAATTGAGATTTTGAGATCAAAAAGGCAGGGAGCCCCATCTGAATTCTGCTGGCACTGAGACATCTCTGAATATCGAAACATCATAGAACGGTTTGTGTTGAAAGGGTCCTTAAAGCTCATCCAGTTCCAACCCCCTTCCACAGGCAGGGACACCTTCCGCTAGACCAGGTTGCGCAAAGCCCAGTCCAACCTGGCCTTGAACACTGCCAGGGGTGGGGCAGCCACAGCTTCTCTGCGCAGCCTGTGCCAGGGCCTCAGCACACTCACAGGGAAGAACTTCTTCCTAACATCTAATCTAAATCTCCCAGCTCTCAGTTTAAAGGCATTCCCCCTTGTCTTATCCCTATGTGCCTTTTAAAAAACACCTCTTCAGATTTCTTGTAGACCACTTTCGGTACTGGAAGGCTGCGCTAAGGTCTCTCTGGTCTTCTCCACGCTCAAAAAGCTCTATTCTCTCAGCCTGTCTCAGCGTGTAGAACTGGTGCTCCAGCTCTCAGATCATCTTCATGGCCCCCTCTGAACTCATTCCAGCAGATCCAGGTCCATCTTGTGTTAGGGGGGTTCCCAGAGCTGAATACAGAACTGCAGGTGGGGCCTCACAAGAGCAGAGTAGAAAGGCAGAATAACCTGCCTCGAAGGATTCCCAGTGGGAATCCATCACAGCGCAATCACAGGGTTTGCGTAAAGCCCGCAGGTATGTCAGCCTTCTGTGTTACCCTATTTCCTCACTGCAGTATGACTGCCCCGGGGAAGAGTTAGGGAGCAGGTGTTGTCACAGCCCTAATAACATCTCTGCAAGTGATGTGCAAAGATCCTCCTTGCTCTTGCTCTCAAGCTCATGACCCATTCAGTTCTCCTTACACCGAGACAGCCAGCAGAAGACTTTGCAGTTGCAGTGTCCCCATGTTCCCATCAGGTGCGGATGGAAAGGTGGCCTTGGACAAAACTATGGCCAGATAACACAGCAGAGGGCTGTCCTCGGCTGCAAGAAGCTCACTGCCCCCTCTCTGCTTGGTGTTTTCCTTCTCACAAGCTCCTGCACAATGACCTGAGCCGCAGCCATAGCAACAGCATAGAACAAGGCTTGTCTACATGTTTTGAGTTAAAACATAATATATGTGAGAGAAACAACCCTTCCCCCTCCCCTCTTCTTTTAAAGAACCTTTGCTTGCAACATAATTCAAAGCCCCCGTGCAAACTTTTCCCCTAAAGAGTATATAGGAGCTTAAATGCATTCCTGCGTGAGGCATTTTGTCTTGGAAGCCTTGCTATCCTGGAGTGTCGCCAGCTGAATGCAAGGTCCCATCTGCAGGGAAAACACCAGCTACATATGGAGCAGGGACTCAGGAAAACATTGCACAAGTGTTACCTGGAGCTGGAGGCTAGCCCGGAGATGTGCTTCATGCCTCTCTTTGAGCTCTCCAGAAGGTTTATTTAGAATCACAGAACCACAGAATATTTTAGGTTGGAAAAGACATTTAAAATCATCAAGTACAACTGTTAATCCAACACTGCCAAGTCCACCACTAAACCGTGTCCCTAAGAGCCACATTTGCATGTCTGCTAAATATCTCCAGGGTACTTAGCACTCCCAGGGTATCAGCCACTTCCTTGGGAGCCTGTTCAGTGCTTAACAATCCTTTTGGTAAATAAATGTTTCCTAAATTCCAATCTAGATCTCCCCTAGAGCAACCTCAATCCATTTCCTCTCATCCTATCACTTGTTACCCCGGAAAGGAAACAGACACCCGCCTTGCTACCTTCCTTTTTCCCACTTCCCCTTGCTCCTCTGGGCAGCCCTCCGCAGACCTTGAGGGTGGCTAAACTGGAGGAATGCACACACGCAAACACATACACACAACTGATGGCAACACTGATGAGAACTGCAGTGTGTGTCTGCTTGCTTGATTTAAAGAATTCATCTCATTTAATTGACTTGGTGCTGCCCAGTTGTTTTGTCTGCCTGGACAGGATTGCTTAAATGCCTTTTTTATTTGTTTTTTCAGAACTCGTCTTTCAGAGTGGTGGCTACAATGTAAGTAAAAGCATTAGCTGTTACTTACAGTCAAGCAACATACAGCTAGGTTCTTGCCAGTAACATTCTATCTCACTGCGCACACAAAGCAGGCTGTAACTTCGCCATCCAGGCATGACTTCCTCCAGGGAGTCTTCCTTCTCCCTGCAAGACCTAACTTTTTGCTGCCGAGCAGGTTTTTAGAAAGTGCAACCTTAATGGAGCGCTTTAGAGACCATCAGGGGCTCAGACTAGTCCCCATAGGGAACTTGTGGAGGAGAGGGTGTAAGGGTGAAGGTGGTGGATTTGGGCTCTGGGGTAGGAGCACAGCCTAGTACAAGTGCCTCAACTCACTGTCCTCTGACTTCTGCAATCAGAAATGCTCACCGCAGTTGATAACAGAATAAAGTTATCATACATCTACTAAAAGTATAAGTACATACCTCTACTAAAAATAGGGGTGGGGTGGGGTGTGTGAGGGGTGAATTTCATCTTCAAACCAGTTTTGGTTTCATTTCACAGATTGACTGGATGCCAAAGCAAGAAATAAAAATCCCCAGGGGATAATTAGCTCATGAGGATGAAAAACAAACCCCAGTTGCAGAAACTCCTCTAAGTTAAATAGTTTTGCTTATTTGCGTTTGGACCTTTGTTTATTGCTATTGATTTCAGAACAGGCATCAGCTAGTCAGTTTACTCTAAGGGAAAAGGCAGCTACATTCTCTTGAGCTCTGTTTTCTGTCTCCTCCAAAACAGTTTAAAAACCCCATGCTTTGATAAGAGGAAACCACATGCCCATCCTCTCCTGAAAGTCTGCTGTATATCTTCCAAATCACCTCCCAGGAGCCCATCATGCAGTAATAGACATGAGCCCCAGAAATTCGTAGTAGAAAACTTCCTCCACCTGGGGAAAAAAGCAGGAGAGAGATGGTACCTCTCCACCTGAAAGCTCATCGGTATTTCCAAATAACCTGGATATTGCAGTGGTGTTTTCAAAACTCACTAGCAAAAGTGCAGGGTGAGAGATTTTCAAAGCTGATTCCTATGATACCTCAGATACCACCACAAAGGTACCTTTGAACAGTCTTCCTCTAATTGCTCTCATGATGAGAAAACTCCAGTCTGGGCTCTTCACCACCTCCCTGAACTTTCACTTCTGACCTGTTTCAGTCACCAGTAAAGAAACACCTCTGCACAGCTTGTACCACAGGAAACAAAAGGACTCACAGTTTTTGTCTAGTCTCGTGCCTTTTGCAATCAGTTCATATGATACAATTAATTCTTTTTCCCCAGCCACCTTCCTACCACAGGCTACCACAGACGTACAAGAACATTTCCCACCGTATAGCCTGAATATGGTTTAGCTACAGTTGCAGGAACATGGGTCTTTCTTAATATTGCCATTTTATTTCAGAGTTAATGTGGAGGGAAGGATCAAAACCTGCATTCACCACTCCTAGAGGTAATAATCTCCAATATAGGGTTGTGGCTTTGCCATTGGAGTGGGAAATGAAAGGAAAAAAGAGGCAGGAAGAGGGGTCTGCAGGGGTGAAGGGGTGCCAGGTGCAGGGGCTGACCACATACCCTGCCACAGGAAGCCCCAAGGAGAAAATGGCATCAAGGGGAACAGCTTAGGCTTCATCCTTTCCAGGTAAATATAATCAGAAGGAACTAGAAAGCTCTTATTTTGCAAAATCATAAATCTCATAGGTAGATTCCTGGAATACATTAATAATTTCTGGATTGTTTTTACCTCCCATTGATCTCATTAGCCATAACTCAGTGGATTAGCAAGCGCTGGACTTAGTGGTGCAGGAGCAGCAATTATACATTGCCGAAGAGCAAAAGGCAGAACTAGAAGAAAAGCAGCAACCACTGCCAGCATCAAAGAAATAACACTATATTAATCCAGTTTTAAACAAAAACAAAACTTGCTGAAAATTCAAAGGATCATAGCAGTCAATGTATGTTCATTGGTCAGGCAAGGAAGCACACTTATTTAGTGTGACTATATATCTCTGAAGCCTGCCAGACTGTAAAAAAGCTGATAAAACAAAGTCCACCACATTACAAAGTACAGCTGGTCCAAATGACGCTGAAGTGAGGACAAGGGGGAAATATCCCAGAGGAAAAAAAGAAAAACTTTTCATGAGCAAATACTCAGGACTTATATGCATCAGTTGACTACCTTCTCAGCGCAGGAAAGCAATAAAACGTTCCTGCATTTCCATGCTGAGTTTGCCATCAACAAGATTTGGCTGAAATTTAGTAACAGAAGTCCTGGGGGGAATCAGAAAACCAGAGCTCTTTTTCTTGCCATTTGGGCTTGGTGTCAGCGAGGTATTATTTTTTGCTGATAAAAGCCAAAGCACTTTTCACCCCTGCAGTTCAACATGCTCAGACATCCCTGCTACACTTCCAGGCAGTTCCAAGTTTGCTTCTACACACCCATAGCCATGTGACTCTCCAGCACAGTCCAGGCAGCTGCGACTTCCTTTTCACACATTTATATCTGGTTTCTCATAGTACCATAGAGTCAACTATGCGGGAAAAGACCTTTAAGATCTTCAAGTCCGACTGTTACCCCAAGTCTGCCAAGCCCACAACTAAACCATGTCACTAAGGGCAAACTTATCTCCCGTCATGGCTCCCTCTCACCATCTCCACTCACAGCCACCCCTTATCTGCCTCCCATAGTGGCTTACACTGTATAGCTGCCACTCCTACCCCTCATGGACACCCCTCACCCTTCATGGCTGCACCTGCTCTCCCCTCACAATCTCCCCTCACAGCCATCCTCGTATCCCATGGCTACCCCTGCTCTCCCCTCACATCCCATGGCCGCCCCTGCTCTCCCCCCACAGCCACCTTCATATCCCATGGCCACCCCTGCTCTCCCCTCACAGCCACCTTCATATCCCATGGCCACCCCTGCTCTCCCCTCACAGCCACCTTCATATCCCATGGCCACCCCTCCTCTCCCCTCACAGCCACCTTCATATCCCATGGCCACCCCTGCTCTCTCATCACATCCCAAGGCTGCCCCTGCTCTCCCCTCACAGCTGCCCCTCTCATACCATGGCTGCCCCTGCTCTCCCCTCTTGATCTCCCCCCACAGCCACCCCTCACCCCTTACAGCCACTCCTCTCTCCCTCTTGCTCTCTCACCAACCTTCACTTAGACCAGCTCAAAATACAGCAGGGTTCATTTTCTGTCACTGTTGTCAGACAAACAAGAAAACAACACCAGTGGTGACAAAACACGATGGAAATTTGTCATTCCGCCTCTGGTTTATTCAGCTGGTATATTTCCTGGAACAAGCTCACGACTGCAAAAGTCAAAGTTCCTCTTAACACAAGTCAAAAAGCAAGAAGTGTCCATGAGATGAAGAGGAGGATGTGACTTTGAGAAGCTAGGTCTCTCGTTCTGATCTCCCATTTAGAGAAGTTGTTTAGCCCTTGGGGTACAAGAATCAGTGGTTCTTTCATTTAACATATAAAGCACCATGTGCTCCTGCTTGCAGAATTCAAAACCATACAACAAATATGAATCTACTTAAAGCCATGTACAGCTTGCAACAGGAGGTTTAGAAATATAAGTGTGCTGTGGGCTGCAGCTGGTCCTTCTGCTTCATAGTCTAAGTTCAGCCATGGTGGTCCTACTTTGTGCAGCTCCAAACAGCACCTGCATTCCACCTCAAAACTTCTCACAGTACCTGTACCTGTATGAAACCTGTACACATGTACCTGTTTCATATGAGCTTCTGTGGGAGCTGGTGCAGGATGGAGGTGCATGGTGGCTGAGTGGCTGAAAGCCCTCCACCCCTCGGTGCACAAGCACTTGCGCTGCACTGAAGATCCTCATGTGTACTCCCTGGCTGCCTGTGGAAACGGTCACAAACGACTCCCAGCGCTGAAGTTTCATAGCGTCGTCTCTGGTGCCACTGCAGCCAGCAAAACCTGCCTGGCTGCGGCATGGGGAACACCTGCAGGCTCAGTGCCTGACACACAGACAGACACTCAACACTGACAGTCACAGTGCAATGTCCCTTTCTAGTGAGGCTGGGCCCCAGCAATCGCATGACATGGCAAACAGCATTTGGGAAGAGTCTGGTTTCATCAGAGACAGCTTCTCTGCAGCAGGGCTGATTCGTGGCAGACAGATTTAGTGCCTGTGGGACATGAAAAACACAGTCATGGCTGCAGGCTTGTCATGGTCCATGGTGGGAACACGGCAGAGGAGAAACCGGCTGAGATGAACATGGGACACGTAGGGAGCAGGTGTGGGTTCATCCCTCCTCAGGCACTGGGGCACCTGCCCAGCTGTAGGGGAGGCCTGCGTGTGCTGAGGACAGGGGAGGGCTGGCAGCAGGTCTGCTCCACTGCTGGGCTCCTGGGTGGCCATTTTACATCACAGGGAGAGGAACCTCACACTCGCCTTCAGGAAGGGTCTCCTCTGAAGAGACTTTTCGTCCTGAATGTGACACACAAAGGGTGCATTGTGGGCTGCCTGTCTCAGAGGCTGCATGCTGGCACACTGGGTAAAACATACACCAAGTGTTACACATTGCCCTGCGGTGAAACAGTGGGTGTTCCCCAAAACAGCTTTCTGCCACACAGCTGGCATGAAATGTAAACGCTGTTTCCAAGCATCTGCCACCATCTTGGCCACACAGCTGGGCCTGAACGCCCCTGTCTGGGGAGAGCACTGCGGTGTCCCCAGGCCGGGGCGCACAGCCAGGAGGATGTTCAGGGCTCACCTTGCACCCACCCCCACTGCCGCACCTGGGAGCCACCTCCACGGGCATTCGGCAGAGCTGCCGCCATTAGCTAAATCCCCTTTTCTTCAGTATAGTTTATTAAATCCCACAGCCTCATAGTTATGTGTGACTCATGCGATGGGTGAGTGAGCACGTGCATACGAGTTCCTCTTTTGCTCTGTTAAAGCTATAGTTACAAGACTTTTCCCATTAAATATAGTGGAATTTTACTTCATTCCCAGTAAGAACAGTACCTAAGTGATAATGTGCATAAATAGTGCATAAGCCACTACGTGTTTTTTGTGTTGTTTCCATTAAAGGAGTAATGGTGAACTTCTAATGCCCATGGCCAACTGTGCAATGAGTGGGTTTATGGTGAACTGGGTGAAGAAGCTGAATGCACTATTAGCTAGTTTGCTGACAACACTAAACTGGCAGGTGCTGTTGACTCTCTGAGGGGACAAGATGCCTTGCAGGGGGATCTAGATATAGCGCAGCGGGCTCTGATTAGTGGATGAAATTTTACAAGTTGGAATGGTGGATTCTGCATCTAGGACAGAGTAATGCCAGGCACAAGTATAAGTTGGGAGAGGAGAGGCTGGATATCAGCCCTGCAGAAAGGGACCTGGGAGCGCTGGTTGGCAGCAGGCTCAACAGGAGTCAAGCAGCAGGCCCTGGAAGCCAAGAGAGCAAACTGCATCTGGGGTACATCAAATACAGTGTAACCCTTCCAAAGAGGTGACTATCCCACTGTATTCAGTGCTAGTGCAGCCTCATCTCTAGCACTGTGTGCAGTTCTGGGAACACAATTTAAGGATGTGAAGGTCCTTCAATACATCTAGAGGGCAGCAATAAAGCTTGTGAAAGGACAGGAAGGAATGTCCTATGAGGAGCAGCCAAGGACTGATTGGGCTTGTGCTGTTGGAAGGAAAGGAGGTTGAAGAGCAACGTCATCATGCTCTGCAGTTTCCTGAAGAGGGGAAGTGGAGAGGGAGGGGAGGCGCTGATCTCTTCTCCCTGGGATCCAGTAACAGGATGCATGGCAATGGCTCAAAGCTGTGCCAGGGGAGGTTTGGATTAAATATTAGGAAACATTTTTTTACTGAGAGCCAAATACTGGAACAGGCTTCCTAAGAGAGGTGGTTAGTGCCCCAAGCCTCTCAGTGTTTAAGAGGCATTTGCGCAACGTCATTAACAACATGTTTTAACTTTTGGCTGGTCCTCAAGTGGTTGGGCAGATGGACTAGATGATCCTTGTAGGTCCCTTGCAGCTTGAAATAATTCTGTTCCATTCTCACAAGGAAGACAACAGAAAGTGTGTTAAAGACACTAAACACTGTATTTATGCATAAAGTAATTTATTCTAAGTGTTTTATTCTTAAGCAACTGTAAAAACAACTGCATAATTAGAGCATTAAATAAGAGACTTTTACAACCACCTGGAACAATTGTGTACTATACGTTCTGTTGGGGGAACTGCTGCTCACTGCAACCAGGTGTTGTGTCCAGCCAACAAAGGCACACTCTGCTCGGCAGCCCCCGTGTGTACCCAGCCACATCGACGCCCAGGGCATTGAGGAGCTAATCCCCTCAGCAGGGATCAACAGCCCCAGAGCACCCTGACCCTGGCCAGTACCCACCGACTGCATCCCTAGAGGTGTTACAGGGCTTTTTGGCACGGGAGGAGAACCCACATCCTGCTGAGCCCTGTGGTGAGGCTGTCTAATTGCTGAGCCAAGCCTTCAGTGCAACTGTTAGCTTACAGAGAGCTCATCTCCCCTCTTTTCCTGGAGGACAGGGGCTTGGCTGAGCATCATTTGGGCTTTTTTTCTTTTGTTTTAGAAAAAGTGCAGGGGACCTTGTGGCAAGCCCCTTGGCTGCCCACGTTGCCCTGACATACAGTGTGTGGGGTCTTCGCATCACCTCAGGACCACCTTCCTTAGCCCATCACCTTGCGAGAGGCCCTGGTTCAGCCTGATACCACAAGTTCGCACCAGCTCTCCCTGCAATACCAGCTTCCTGCAAGTGAGCCCTAAAAATACTGGTTGGGCACCTGCCAGTTTCTTCATAGTCAGAGGCTCTGCGACACTCAGTTTTATCTGTCCTTTCCTGTCCTGCAACAACCCCTCATTTCACTGACTCATCTGAACATAAATAGTGCCCAGGTAACGCGGTGTTCAGCAGGAAATCCTCACCTCTGCTGTGGCTGCCAAAAGGTGACGAGATACAGCCACAGCTTTCAAGTGTGCACCAGGAAAAACACCTAGTTCACTTTTCAGAGAAGTGTTTAACAACATTTGTTAATCCAAAACCACCACTGCACTGGGATTATCGTATTACTTCAGGGTGCCTACTTTTGTTTTCAGTAAGATACTCGATGGCTCAGGCTCGTTAATCTATAAAGCGAATTAGGACACTGTAATTGCATGGGCACACCTGAGGAGGTCCAGATAGCTGCTTCTTTCTAATAAGCACAATTCTGCTTGCTCCTTCCTTTTTCTTTTTTTTTTTTAGGTCAAATTAAATAGATCAGATGAATAAATCAATGGCTAAATCTCCACCCCAGGAGAAGCAAGCAGCTTTTCTGTATGCCTTGCTACA
Source organism: Psilopsiagon aurifrons (assembly GCA_025447955.1). NCBI lineage: Eukaryota > Metazoa > Chordata > Aves > Psittaciformes > Psittacidae > Psilopsiagon > Psilopsiagon aurifrons. Next base: position 20,702 of record JAOEHY010034213.1, on the reverse strand, counting down.
AATAAGTTACTTTTTATGACATTTTTAAAAGCCTCATATCAATTTCTTTTTCCTGAAGTCAAAATGTTTAAATGTCAAAACGTTTAAAGATTACCTTGAACAAGCAAAAGAAAACTCATGACAAAATATGCATTTTAGCATCGCCTTTCAATCTAATCTAATGATCTAATTCTCACTTTTGTTACGAAACATACTGTTGAAAATAAATCCTACCTAAAGAGAGGAGAAAACTCTATGAGATTTATTAGTAGGCAGCGGTTTGCCCCTGCACACAAATTAGTACTCAGCCTCTGCTATTCCTTAATGCAAAATAAAAAATATGATGATCCTCTGCAACTAAAAGGGAACATCAGGACAAAGTGGTTATAACAAGACTTACTGCAACACCCTGCGTGAAATAGGGCTGGGAGGGCTGTGTCATTGTGTGCCTGCCTTGTGTATCCGGAAGAAACAAGTTTTCCTCTTACATGACTTAAAGTCACCCACAAACAATATCCCTTAAGCTTTAGCCAACTGTACTGCTGAGCTGGGAGTAAGAGAGGGGAGAGAGGCAGGAAACCAATCCTTACTAATGGGTATGGAAAGTCTATAATGAAAAGCACACATTAAAAAATCATGCATAGCTTTTTTGCACATTTTCACTGCATCCTGTCTGATCACAGAGCACACTTTTGCCATCTCTTGCCAAGAGGTTTCTTTTTTTGTCATGGGTTCAGCAGTAGCAGTCATTTTTCTCCTTCTTAGTAGTTGGTGCAGCACTGTGTTTTTGACTT
>JAOEHY010034213.1:0-19829 GCA_025447955.1 Psilopsiagon aurifrons | reverse complement strand
CCATCCCTCCAGGAGCAGAGGGAAGAAAAAGGGGGAAGTGAGTGAACAAACTGCGTGGCTGATTTATGGCTTAAACAACGACATCTGGTTTGTCCTTGCTTTCATCCCTGTACTCAGCACAGAGGGAAGGTCAGATCCAAGAAGCGTATCTGCCCAAGGGTGCCATCACACCTGCCAGTCAGGACAGCTTTCCCCATCATTGCCTTCACATGAGCAAGCAAATGAGCATTAAAAAAACAAATGCAATGCAATCTCATAATAAAGAAACACTCATATCCTTCAAACACATCCCTTTTATGCCAGGCATGCCGTAACACCTTTGCAGAGGATTTTGGCTGCAGAGCTGCCATTGCCAGGCTTTCAGGGAGAGCCCAGATCTGCAGCCTCTCTCCAAAGGGAGGAGAAGCTGGTGCTGTGCCAGTGTAGGAAGACAAACTACACACACACACACATCAGCACTGGGTGATGTGCCACAGCCCCACGCACCACATGTTTAGGAATAACGGCTCTGGAAGCACAAGTTGTCCTCCAGACATACTGGCAGAGAGCTGAGGCTCCCCCTGTACTTGGTCAAACGAGGCCATGAGGCCAGTATCGCTAAAAATTAACCTAGCTCAAACCCTGGATGTTTAAAATACACTGTATTTATTAAAGAGAGTAAGCGTAGTGTTCTCCAGCTCCCTAAACAGTAACTGATCCGGCTTTAAGGAAACACTGTCCCAAAATCAGGGAAAAAAGCCGCTAGTGGTAACCATACATGAGAAGGAGCTTGAATCCATAAATGAGAAACCTTGAAAATGGGTGATGAGGTGTCAGAACTCCTCAAAACATGACCAACGTGAGGGAAAAATGCTGGGAAGGCCACAGCAGGAACCCCAGTCAAGGCAGTAATCTGGACAGAGCCAGGAAAGTCTGCCAGAGAGAGCGGTCACAAAGAGGGTGAGAGGAAATACAATGGTGCAGAGATTCAAGTCAACAATCAAGCATGCAAACATTACAAGATCTTCTGCCTATGGACTCCAGCGTTGAGCTCCTGTAGAAGTGGGTAGAAAGGATTCCTCTTTTCCAGTTGGGAGGGATGGTGCTGAGCTCTTCCATGCTTCAACAGCATCCCTCCAGGGCTGGCAGATGAGCTGTGTCGTTCACATAATGCTCCTCAGCCTTCCTATAGGCAGAGCAGCGTCAGCTGCAAGGGAAGAGGGGAGAACTGATGTGCAAGGAAAGCTGCTCCCCCTGTGGTTTTCACTCAGTGAGGAAAAGACAAACATATGGGAAGTTGCACAGGATCACTAATTAAAACTACTAATCCACACCTCATGAGTGGTTGTGATTTATGGCGGTTTACTTGTGATTGATGGCTATAAGTTTATTCATGGTAGTTAACCCTACAGCCTTTCAGGACAGAAAAAAAGGCCCTGAGCACAGCACATTCTTAACTCAGAGACCTGTGGCCTGAGGTATGTAATAAGTTCTACACATCAATGTTACACCTTAGCTTACCCACCAGGAACCTAAAAAACACTCGGGTTTTTTGCTCCCAGAGTTCTACTTTTGGGTGAGAGTCATAGGCTAAGCCAGAGCTGAGGGCTTTGTTTGTATCACTGCTCCTGTAACATTCCTCAAACAAGAGAGTCTCCTTAGCAGGCTAACCTCATCTACAAATAGGAGAATAATGTAAAAACAGTAATGCTCAAAAGAAACCTGTAAACATTTGGCTTTTCAAAGAGTTTGAGAAGGGTCATGGTAGTAAAAGAGGATATGCTCACATTCATGTTCCCTCTTTTTTCCACAAGCTAAGACTTCTTCCCCTTTACTGTTTTCCTCTTGGTCAAAACACAGTTGCTGATCTTAGCATCTGTGTATTTTGCTCTCTTGTACCAGGATAGATTGTACTGATCTTACTCCACCAAGGCAAAAGTACAGCCAAAGGTTGCTTGGCTCCAGGGACATGTCGCTGTACAGTTGGATGCTGTGCAAAAGCTGCAAATGGCAGAGGACTCCAGCAATATGTATGAATTGGCTCACTCTCTTTTGGCAGAGATGGGGGAGCGCCGAGCAGATGCACATTTCCTTCCTCCATCAGCCAGTAACAGCTCATCTTTTTTATTGTCAGATGAACTTGGCGGCGAGCACAGGAGGGATAAACACAACAGCCTCTGCTTCACTGATCTCCCACCAAACCACAGGCAGGAAAGGAAGTCTTTTGCTGTTGGCAGCAGCTGAGTTTCCTCCAGCATCTCCATTCAGTCTAGCATAGGAAGGACTGCCTGGAGCCCTGAGCCTGCCTGATCTTGCCAGTGAGGCTGCTGCGTAAGCATGGTGTGTGGCACTGGGCCGGGGCTGACTGCTCACAAGCTCCTGATGCCATTCCTCATCTCTGTCAGGATATGAAAAATGTGTCAAGCCTGGCACATGATAGCCAGTATATTCCTTCGGGCTGGCTTTGGCGCCTTTGCCAGCCTGTTGCAGCTCAGGCAGTTACAATGTGCTTGAGACAGGAGAGCAAAACCCCGCTGGTGCAGCTCCTCAGTGAATGATGACTTCAGCGGCTGTGTTGAATAACAAAACTCTTTTTTTCTGTACAGCACTGAGCAGTGCCTTGAACGGAGGTTACCTTTATGATTCACAGCATGAATGAGCACTTAGTCGGTGCATACAAGAGCGCTGTACGAATCAGGAAATGGCTCTTTCAGGTCTCCTTACAAAAGGAAGTGAGTCTGAAGCTTACTAAATTTACAGAGGGGACATTTGTGAACTTAATCTGGGGCAGGGGATGGGGGGGGAAGGGAAGAATCCCTTTTATTTCACTGAGGTTTGATACACGAACTGTGCATGTTTCTCTACGAGATTTTTAATACCAAAAAAACACAAACAAAAAGGGCTAAAACTGTGGTGGTGAGGGTTGTCGCCACAGCTGCCTGCATACAGCCATGAAGACTCTGCTTTCATGCTTCAGTGTCCAACCTACTGTTGGAAAAAGGAGAGCTTTTCTATGTTCCCGAGGTAAAGCCCTAAATTGGCACAGAGCGAACATCATCACATCCCTCTGCTCAGGGCATCTGTCTTTCTCACGGTCACACAGCAGGCTCGCAGGGTGCCACAGCACTCCTGGCCAAGTGCTGGATGTGGCTCATTTTCAGTTCAAAGGTATGGGTGCTGTGCCCTGCAGTTGAGCAAAGGTACTTCAGGTTTAGAGTTGGAAAGTTTGGATGCAGTAGGACACAGACCACAGGAGGATTTGAAAGGTTTCTGTTATGGGAGGTGGTATGGTCCTGTGGCCTTCATACTGTAACAGCCACACAAGGTAGAAATTAGGTTCTCCTCTTTTACCCAGGAGTGCGGTTGCTGAGCAAGTCCCTGCAGTGAGATGAGGTGCTCACATGCAGCCCTCCAGTGCTTGTCCGCACAGCAGTCTCCAGGCTGCAGGCCACCCTCCTCAAGTGGAAGGACTGATGAACCCAAGTGGATAAAGAACTGCAGCAACAGCCTTCCTGCCATAGCATCTGCCCTCTCTGCCAAAACATGTGCAGCAAATGACCCATCTTGCTCCTTCATGGGGCTGTCTTATCAACTTGCCAGTATTGCTAAACAAGATCTGGACAATCAAGACTATAAACAGAGCATGTCCTTTAGCTTTAGTCTATCTCAAATTAAGTTCTTGAGTCTTGTGCAGGTTTATATTCACAGTATAAACAAATAAGGAACTTCCCTGACCAAGCTGTCCCATTATTTCAAGGCCAGGTTGGACAGGGCTTTGAGCAACCTGGACTAGTGGAAGGTGTCCCTGCCTGTGGCAGGAGGGTTGGAACTGGATGAGCTTTAGAACTCCTTCCAACCCAAACAATTCCATGATTGCCCTCACTGCTGTTTTCACAGTGGGCAGAGACTCCAGGACTGTGAACCTGAGCACAGTTCGGGCTGCTGCATGACTGTTCCGGGGCACACAGTAGCAAACCACCCGGGATCCACCTTCCTCTCTCTAGAAGACCCAGCAAAGCTTACCAATAACAACATCATGCCTCAGTAACCATGCCTAGTGATGGATCATCGCATCCAACTTGCCTGCCAGAAATGGATGCAGCCCACCTGTCTGACTGGCTTTGCCTGGTGGTTGGTAGATTTAGACCTTTAAATAAAAAATAAAAAGACAGGAGGAATTAGAGCCTGACAGCTCATTCTGTGGCAGGCACTCTAGCTCCCTTTCCCATGAAGAAAGATATTTTTAGAGGAAGAAGACTGGTAACAAGCTGTGATATATCCTGAGCCCACCTTTGATTTCCCCAGCTTTCAAAACCAGTGCAATGAACACCAACAGCTTGAAAATGTGACTGTGAGAGCAGCATTCTGGTGAAATCCACAAGCTTCAAGGCAAGGCTAAAGTCCAGATCACTTTGGTCTTTAGCCAGAGATTGCCAGAAAGAACTGCACTAACCACAAATGAAAGAAAACACCATCATTGCATCAGTGTATCAACCTTGCTTACAAAGAGTCTTTGAGAAAGCTGTCAGCCCCACTCAATTTAAGAGACAACCACAGTCAAAAAACACCAGACTCAGCCAATGGCCCAGAGTTAAGAGGCCATGGGGGTGTTACGCAACTAGAAACATATTCTGCTCTGTAAAACAACTTCTCCTTTATAGTGAAGATATTATCAAAGGCTTTCCTTGTAAACAAGCAGCTTTTGTGATAAACCTGTGATAAACACCCTGCACTGGGATGACCTAGCCAGCTCCCAGGCCATCCATGTGCAATAGCCAACAATGCTTTAAGATGCTGCAACCAGGAGGGTCCCGCAGGAAGCAATGCAGGCTTCCCCAGCACGCCTGAAGAGCCAAAATGCTGTTTGTCAATGGCAGTTTATTATGACAAAACTGCTTTAACAAGGAACTTGGGATCCATGGGAAGGTACATAAACAACTTCCACAAAACTGAAAAAGGGGAAAGGAAACACATGCAGAAGGAGCTCATATTTGTTCTGAGGTAAATGTGCTCAACACTGACATTTTTCCACCAGGGCTCAGAGCAGTAGTGAGCCCCTCCAACTCCCAGGGCATTCTGTTCTCTAGGTCTAAAACATGATTCCCTCAATACCAATCTTCCTCTTTCCTATACTGCAGCTATAGCTCTTTTTGAAGGTGACAGAGGCAATGAACAACAATTCAAAACATTGTATTTAGTAAGTCTGTGTCCAGGGCCTTCTGCATTTAGAGCACCAAGTCTAAAAATTTTTGCAATGGTATTTTGGCACAAATGTTCATATTTTTATTAACAGCTGCAAGACTGTGGATATCTACCTGGGCCAACAGGATTACTCCAGGTTGGGGATGCTCTTTCCAGCACAAGCAGAGGCTACACTGTCCACTTAAGACAACTAACACAGGAACTGTCATGGCAGCACTGAGGGGTGCATAGGGCAACCCGAGACGATCTCAAGTTCTACAACTTTCACATGCTGCAGTGATAAAGGATCATGTTTTTAAGAAAGAGCACTGCAGCCTGGCCCAAACACATCTGCTGACAACCGCTGTGGCTGAGGATGTCCAATGAGAGCATGATTTCCTCAGCTGCAGACTCCAGTTACTAAGACAAAAGGCTTCAAGGGAAAGGATGACCAAACTGTTGACATGAATCTTGGGTGGGGAATACACTGGTTTTCACTTATGTTGTAATACCCACAGGCAAAGTCTGGCAAAGGAGCACACGTGCACGCACAAATTAATTCCACGCATCTGTGCATCAATGCATATACATACATGAACAGTGGTCAACTGCTCTCCTGTTCCTCGTTAGAAAGTCTGTGCCAAGCGAGTTGAATGTTTATGACCTCTCTGCACTCTTACCAGCATGAAAGTTTTGTTTTCTGTACTTGTAAAAAACAGAAGACACAAGGAAAGGATTTCAGTTAAGGCTATTTTGCTCACACTTTGGAACCATCTCCTCACCATGTGTGCATGCAGGTGCTCCAAGGCAGTCATTTCCTGCTAGATAAAAGCATTCTGTTTTGATGTCAATTGCCTAGGACATTTTCAAGCAGCACTGTAAATATGCAGTATGAAGATGTGATCAAGTGAAAAGCATTTAAGTCAAGTGATACTTATTTAACCCAGGATTTTTTAAACAGATGTAAACAAAAATTAAAAGCCACGTTTTTTTTGCATGAGGATTAGCTAATGAAACAGACCGGACATAATAATTTTCACTTTGCTCTCCCAGGCAGCAAAAGGACACAGACCAACTAACAACTGCATTAAAAAGAAGAATGAGGAAAGCACCCCTTGGTGGAGTTTAGGGGTGAAAATACCTGAATTACCAAGTAATCGTGATCTTAAATGCCAATGTGGCATACGCCAAATATTACTGAAAAGAAAAATACAGGCATCTAAAGCCTATTTTTAAGGGAAGAAACAAATCTTTGCTTGTATTGCAGGAATGGTGCAATGGAGCAGTTAGAGCTATGACCGAATTTCATTTCTACTACTGACAAAACCACTACTTTGATCCTCCCAAGCCTGTTTGAACTATGTTGGCGAATTTAAAGTAAAAAACAAAAACACACACACCCCAAACCCCACACAAGAACTCTGCTCCCTTTGCAAAATCAACATCCATCTTAACCAGCCTAAAACAATCATAAAATACACACTGAACATGTTGGGAGATACTGTTTTTCTGCCTAAGGCAACCACACGCCTTATGCCTGTATTAAAAAAAGAGTTGGCCCACTTTACAATGCCCACACAGACTGGTAATTGCATTGCCAAGGTCTGGGCTCTTTCCTCTAAAAGTGTGGGATACACTCAGATGGAATATCTAACCAACTAATTACGAAGATGTTTAAAAGCATTTTGAATCCAATCTACATTGGATTTTTTCCCTGTTCTTTTTAGAAAGTTAACGTACTGAACAAGCACACATTTAATTCCATCCTTCCCCCATTCCCCATATTCTTATTAATTTATGAACATTAAGACTCACTAACACAGCTTTAAATGCTCTGAGCTACTTGGACTACAGTAACTTGTGAAGCACCATGCCCCAGAAGAGACACTCACAGAAATGGTAACAAATGATGCAAGGCTTTTATTGTGCAATGATTTCAAAATGCTGGAAATCCCTTTGTATTTCCCTTCACTTTTTCCTCCCCTCCCTGGATGCGAGTAAGGAAACAGTCAAGTTATTCTATAGCTGGTTCCCACCACCATAACATTCTGGTTCCCACTGAGCTGTGCCTTCAAGCAGAAACAAGAACAACCATTTACAGCTGCATTCCCATCCATCTACTAAACAGGAAATCACAGATGCTTCATTATATACCTCCTGCTGGCATGGATGAGGTAGAAGATTTGTATAGAAAGGAGAGGGAGACTTGGACAAAACACAAGAGTCATTGTAATTGTCCTCATTCGTAATTCTATTAGCTAATGTCAGCCAAAACATCATGCTAGTTTAAGCTTTTCCTCACTGTTAAAAAATACAGGCATTGTCAACAGCATCTCAAGAACCTTTTACAGACAGTGCAAAGGTCAACTCTATGAACTTAAAGAAAATAGGAAGAGGGGGAAAAAACAAAGGATCATTTTGTGTAACTGAATTATATTTTATATATAAATAACAACAAGAAGCTGGGGAACTTTGAGACTTGCTACTTGCAATGCTGATCCTGCAATGGGACAAGCATGGGCAGACATGAGTCCCACTGCAGAACTGAGGACAAGGTCTCTAGACTGCCCCAAAATACATAGTGTCCTTTCAGTTTCCATACCAGAAGGCCAAGCAGCACACCATCAGTCTTTCCTGAGCCAGAAGGCAGACTAGTCACATTCAAAATCAAAATGGATTCAGATGGTTTTCCTTTTTCTTGGGAAATGGTTGCTCTATATTTTTTTTGTTCACCTACAGCCAAAGACAGAAGGGTAAGGGGGAGAGGGGAGGAGGGAGAAAGCAGAGTTAGTATCATAAGCTCTTTCGTGCCATTGTTGAAGTGCAGTTAAAACTTCTTTTCTTTGATGTGGGAAGTTGTTCAAAATTTATTTGAGGAACATTCTCAATACTAATTTATTACTAAGAAAGACTGTTAACTCTTCATGTTACTGACATGAGAGCACTAATGATTATGCCTGCTCTTGAGAATTTGATTCCCATAGTTGAACTATACAGAAATATGCAAGAGAAAACACTTCAAAGCAACCTAACACCAACTGGAATCTCACATAACAAACCAACTTTCTCAAAAAGAATTCTTTTTAATTCCCATCAAATGCATTTTTTCCTGATCGCATATTACTCTGGTGTAAACCTAGGGTGTTTCAAAGAAATGGAATTACATAAATATGGAACGTGAACAGAGTGAGAATGAGATATGATACCTCCATGGAAAAACAAAAAGCCACATCACTCCTCAGCACAACAGCTGGATAAAATTAAAGCTTACTTCTCCCACGATGGGATGTGGTTTGAGCTGTAGTTTGCATATGATTATTGATGACAAACATGCTACAACAAAGGAGGTGCAATGCTGCTGGTTTTTGGAACAGAGAGATAGGTTTCTGTCTCCAACACAGTGATTTTGTCCTTGGCTGACTATTCACAACCCAGAGACCCATGCTGTGGCAAATCACTGAGGAAAATGAGATTGTCCTCATTTTAGTAACCACCTTCAGGAGTGCTGGCAAGGAGTACTGCCAACAGTTGAAAATACAGTGAGACTTTCAGGACTGATCTCATTCAGAAGAAACAAATATGCCCTTTCCAAAGATCATAGCAGCATTCTGCAACTTTTGGGATCATCCAAATCCAACAGAACATCTGGACTCGGGTATGGAGTTAAATAACTGGATTTGATTTTAAGCAGAAGTAACAAATTGCCACCCCTGCAGAGCAGCTCTAAACTGGTACTGAGCTGACCTTTGACTAGGTCAGAAATCCAGCAGTTCCATGTAAGCACCACCTCCAGAAACAGCAGGTGGTGGAGCAAGCAGATTTCAACACCAGCGGCAGACAGGCACTATAAGCACCTGAGCAAATTGTCTTCACTCTTACAACCTCCCCAGCTGAACACCTGTGACAGCAGCTGTTAGTGAGGTTTTCCTCAAAACTTACTTATATAGCATATCTATGATTAAAATCCTGAAGACAAAGGATCTGGATACCAATTTTAGTGCAAGTCTTTCTGACAGCTTTTGTTCCTTTTCTTCCACACCTACCCCCCTCTTTTGCTTTAAGCAAAAAGCACTAACATTTCAAAAAGTGAATAAAGACCTAACTGAAATTGTATTTACATAGTAAGAAATGCTAAAAGAAAAGAAAAGCTATTTATAGGTTTCTGTTTGCAATGAACCTTGATATTTCTAGTGTACCCACATAAACAAAAGTTCAACTTTTCTGGCTTTTTATCATTTAAGTAGCCATATCCTAGTTCACAAGAAGCACAATATTTTAGTGAATTTAGAACAACTTTTTCTTTCTCCTGGTTCTCCTGGATACCTTTACACAAAAAAAACCAAAACAAAACAAACTAACCCCACTGTTATTCCTTTTTAAAATTCTTTTTTATTTTCCATGGCTATTTTGTAAAATAGCATCAACTTGAGTTTCTGGCTCGGAGGACTGGGAAATGCTGCTTCCATTTTCTCCATCATTCTTTCCCAACTGATGCAGCACATCACACTGAGGAGGTGCATCAACATGAAAGGTCAGGCATGTCGTGGACTGACTGTTAAAATCAGTAAGATAAATGCTGCACATTGGCACTGACAAACCTTTAGAGAAAACATATCAGCAGGGAGAGGTTTCTTTCCCCTCCTTTGTACCCACACAGGTGTGATGAAGGCAAAGATGAGGCAAAGTACAGGAGGCAGAAATCAGACAGGAATAAAAAACGTCAACAGAACAAAACCCAAGCCTTGCTAAATTAACTCTGAACCCTTGGAGGAGAGAAATATTAACTTGCTGTGCTTTAAAACTGAAGAATTTAGGTTGGTCAAACTCGCAAATTTTCAGCTTTTCAGGTTGTTTTTCTTCTTTAGCCATATACTATTATCAGTCTTTATCCTTTACCTGCTTGATACCAAGTGATACGGTGTTCTACTTCTTGGCTCGCTCTTCATTTGAAGCACGGATTTCCAGGGGCTTGTCACCATCTGCATCACCCTTGAGGAGGGAAAAGTACACATGAAATTTAAATTGATGCAACCCACAATTACTGTTTTTGCCAGAACAGAAACTCTTCAAAAGCTGAAACAAAAACTCCTTGCAAAGTCAAGTGGCTGATGATACTAATTCAGTATAATATACTCAAATATGATCTTCTATCAAACGGTTTCTAGATTTTAGTCTTCCTGTAGTTAGCTGAGCAATTAAAGCATTTGAAAGAACAAGTAGTTCAACAGAAATGTTTTAATTGACTCATTTTGCCTGCACTAATAACACAGAATGAATTCCCACAGAGTAACTGCTGTTTTGCATTCTCTGAATTCTGTTTGGATTTATACAATAGGTCTCTTTTAGTACATAGCCTTTGAGAGAGTGTTCTCACACTTTCCCCGAAATAAATGATAAAGTCAAAGAATGAAAAGAGGCTTGTTATTTGCCAAGTATGCTGTAACAAACAGGCATTTGATTATAGCTTTAAAAAGATATCAATAAAAAAATAATACTTAAAGGACCACATATGGCTCAGAGACTGAAGCACATGATGTACAAGGACAGGCTGAGAGATGTGGGTCTGTTTAGCCTGGTGAAGACCAGACAAAGGGGGAAGCTAATCACTATCCACAGTTCCTTAATGGACATTTACATATTTAGAAGGGCTAGGCTCTTCTCAGAGGCTCACACCAAAATGACATGAAGCAAAGGACACAGGAGCATGGCAAAGTTCTATGAGATCTAACGAGCAAAAAACATAACTCTCTCACACTGCAGCAGGAGCACTGGGGATTTTCCAGAGAGCTTTTCGAATCTCCATCCTTGGAAATACTCAACACTTGACTGCACAAGGCCCAAGACACCAGGTCTAGCTTCAAAGCTGTCTCTGCTTTGAACAGGGGGGTTGGAGGAAGTGATCAGAGGTCGCACCCAGCCCCAATTGTTCTTAAATTTTACATATGAAAATTAAATAGCATTTTCTTTTTAGTCTAAAAGGTAATTTCACCAATACGACTTAAATGTGATGGAAAATGTAATAAAAGCAGCCAGAAGAGACTGGAAAACAAACATTTTACAGGATAGATGAGATTTATGTCCTAGCACAAAGTAAATACTATGAATAGAGCACTGAGTTTGTGAAACCATACATATGCTGAGCTGGGGATATGGACTCAATACATCAAGATTTAATTATGAAGATGATTCTTAGATTTCTATTTTAACACATGCCTGGCAAGATCTTCAAAAGATAATTCTTTTCAATCCCCATTTTGTTCTGATCACTACCCTGGATATTTCATAGTATAGGAAATCACACCCACAAACTACACCCACTGCACAATAATGATCTACTCCATAATTTTCCTGTACAGGAACACATAAGTTATGACATTTTACTACAATTCGTAAGTGAATAAACTGACTCACAATGCCTCATTTTAAGGATTACTCAATCCTGAACAAATGAGCTAAAAATAAGTTGTTCACAGAGTTCTGTTTCTCCACTTGTTTGTCTTAACTTGTAAAAAGCGAACACCATCTAGGTAGACTTCCTACTCTCCTCTGCCCTTTTGACTGGAAAGAGGAAAAAGAACACCTAAACAACACATACAAAACCTACAGAAAAACAGGGGTCTTGCTCAGCTCCTTTGTTTCTGTGAGTTCAGTAGATCTCATCACAGGGCTTGTCTAACAACATGTATTAAACCGAAGTTATTTAACTGAAGCCACTGCTAAACTGCCATTTCTCATGCAAACTCATTTACCAAATAAGCAATTGAGATGTTCTTTTGATGCCATCCGCTGCATGTGCCCACAATGTAAAGAGTAAGCCTAGTGAGACTGATGAAGCAGCAATATGGGTAGCCAGAAAAGGATGTCTTTTGAGCTGGCGTAGGAAATAAACACCTAATTTTACAACAAAGCCTCAAAGTCCTCTGGCCACACTCCGAACCAGGTCAGAAGCAAAAAATGTGTTTGGATCAATGACCCAGAAGACAGACCTACTCTGTGCCATGATGCCCTCTCATAATTAGAAGTAGGCACATATTCAAGACAGTTTTTCTAAGTTCTGGCTCCACACAACTGCTCCATAATGTGTTCGGGTGCCCAGAAGAGTTCACACATCAGAGCTCCACCCCATAACAGAAGGGGAAACATTCTTATGCTTCTGATAGGTGTGGATGACAAGAAATCCCCCTAAGGCATTCATTAGTAAAGTGTTCAATATATTGGGATTCCATAGGATTAAAAACTATGAAAATAAAATCATTAACTGAAACTTCATACAATATTTCAACTAAGGTGACCCTACTCAATGCTCTGTAATGTTTCAGTACACCCCAACTTCAGTCACAGTACCTAACAGATACATTAAAAACTTAAAGTTTAAACAACAAACTTAAAAATATTGCAATTATTTCTGAAAAGTTTCCTTCCATACAGGGAAAAATGACTAAAAGCAAGCCAGCCTAATGTCAAAAACCCCAAATGTGTGGTGGCTTTTCTCACATTACAGAATAGTCAAATACAGAAATTAGCTTGTGATGCTGCCTTTGAAAGCATCTCGCAGATGGCCAGGTCCTTTTACACTAGCACCTAAACTTACAAATTATAACTCCAAAGGCCAGTACACATCACTCTCATGCTTATGGAAAATGCTTGCAAGGTAGAGTGGCCACCAGAAAACAACAGCAGTTGCAAAAGAAAAGCAAAGGCTCACAGATGAATAGTTGCCTTTTTTTCCCTGTCCTCTTTTGTTTCTAATGTGTGCTTTCAATAAAGTGAACATCACTGTTTTATCTTATTCATCCTCCCCCAGTGAATCAATAACTTACTCTCCTCCTTTTATTTTAGTTGAGCTTTAACTTGACTCTCTCAGAAATATGAAGCACTTTCAAAAACATTACTCAGAGTTGCCTCTAAAAAGTCCAACTTGTCTTTCCCACCTCTAACATTTCAATTCACCACTGCCCAGAGCAAGGATCCAATCCAAGAGCAGCAGTAACTTTTTAAGAGGTTTACTCTGTTGTTGATCTTACTACCAAACAATAAAAGGAGAGCATATGACAGGGAACAGTGTGCCAGAGGAGGTTTAGACTAGATTATTAGGGAAAATTTCTTCACGGAAAGGGTGACCAGGCATCGGAACAGGCTGCCCAGCAAAGTGGTGGTTCCTGGAAGCATTCAGAAACCATGTAGATGAGGCCCTCAGAGACATGGTTAAGTGGTTACCTTGGCAGTCCTGGGATAATGGTTGGACTTGATGGTCTTAAGGTGTCTTTTCTGACCTAGCTGATTCTATCATTCTATGATGACCAAAGTTTTGCTTGTTTGTTCAGAAGCTACCAAAGACAAGTCCCACAAGCACTTGCTATGAAAAGAAGCTTTCTCAGCTGCTTATGTTGTTTTTTAAAGGATGCTCAAAACACAAGTGACTTAAAAACATTCCTCTTAAACACAATCTGAGTTTGCTACAGTCACAGTCTATGAAAAGCTCCACTGACACCACAGCTTTCACTAGAGCTTTCAGGCGGGAAGGGTCAGGTCCACAATTCCCCTGATGCTTGTTTTGAGTAAGTGCAGAAAACCAGCACCCAAAACTGAGCAGTCTTTGTGCCTGGAAGCACTCTGTCACCAGCTAGCAACTTAAGAAAATACCCAGATGTAGCCATATAGATAGATTTTTAATATTTTTATCTTATGTGTGTGATAAGCACGTATATAGGTTATATATATATAAAAAATATTATTATTGGTAAGTCACAGATGGTTTCTATCGACAGGCCAGGCAGGAATGAAAACCAAGCAGTAAGCCACAAGAGTTTCTCTTAATATCTGGAGCTGTTTAAACAACCAAATGACAGACAGCGGTGAGGGGAACCAAACCAAAACCAAAACACAAACCCAACAGTTTCTGTAAGATCTTATTATTGGTTGGACTGAAGTGGGAAAGAGCACACACATGAAGAAAGGAACAGAACCTGAAAAGGAGGGTGATTTTAGAGCTCTAGTGCTGTTCTGCTTTTCCACATTTTGGCCACTTGGGTAAAAACAAGGGGTACCCAGTTCAGAATCAGGGGAATTTAGAGAACCCAGCAGAGCTGAAAGTACTGCAGAAGTCTTTGAGTGGCATAACGACATGACAAAGTGAGAACTAACTGAAGAAAATTGGTTTTCTATGTGTTTCAGTACATTATTAGCTCGCTGTCTGGAACGAAAACTGGGTTTACATTACTTGGTGATCTAACACATGGTCTTGTCACTTGAAGACAAAGTCATATTATAACAAGAGCTCACAACCCTACAGAACAATGCAACAGCACAAATTACACAAGCAGAAGAGGAAGGGCAAAAAAGCTGCAAAAATATCAAATGAGCTAACTGATGAACAGGACCAGATTTGTTAGATATTTATACGTGGTATGTATTGCACTGAAATACTGGCTCTGAAATACTTATCTTTAAGCAGTTCTCTGTAAATAAGTAATTATCCTTTGTACAGAAACTAGAGTCCTTCAGTTTATGCTGCTGCACAAAACCCTCAAGCTGCTACGGTTTGTCCTTCCCTCTGACCTAAGGACAGGTATTAAAGCTGACAAACTCAGCCAGTATTAAAGAGGGATTGTGGAGGGGGCAGAAGAGAAACTGCAATTTACAGGCCTAACATTTCAGCTAATTCAACACTTTCGTAGGCACTAGAAGGCAAGTGTAGAAGAAAAAGAAATGTACAAAAAGATCTTGCATGAATAATCATGCTGGGCAAAGCAAAGGGACCAGTTATTCACACAGTCTACCTTGAATGCAGTGCAGGGCATTAGCCTTATTAACTGTAAAACTCCATTAATGAAAGTTTGATGTCACGTAACGCTCCTCAGAAGGGTTTCAAACACATCATTCTAAAAACTGCATAAAAGCATTGGTTGGTATGATTCTCTAAAAATTCTGCACACTAAGTTTAAGATCAACAAGGTTTGATGGATACGTCTTCCATTTCACTGTCACTTCCCCTGAGATTTACGACCTGATAATATAAACATTAAAACCAATTCCACTGATTTTTTTGTGGAATTACTTCTTGTGAGTAAAGATCACTCAAGCAGACAAAAGATTTTCAGAAGAAAAACCCTTCAAATATACCTGTCCTCCCAACAAGATGATTACATTTCTATTTCTTCCTCCAGGTACAGGAGGAAGGTAGGAAAAAGTTGTCCTTTATATTGAGACAAAGAACACAGAAGCTGAACAACTACTCCTGTTGTCCTTTATTAGGAAAATGTTTCATCCTTCTGGAAATGAAAGATGCAAGCACTGATTTTTACTAATGGTACTTGTGTAGTTTTAGCAGAGTTCTTCATCCTGAAGAACTGGCTCCTTCAACAAGCCAGCTGCAGGATACCAGAATATTATACACTGTAAACAGCATATTCAAAACCTTATCAGACTGACTTGCTGCATGGAGGAGCTCCAGCCACAGTGTTTTGAAATGCAGGTCCTGGAATTCATCTTTCTTGGCAGAACTTCGATGTCAGTTGATGTGACCTCAATTTGGCACAGGTTTTTGTTTCATAAAACCTTCAGAAAATTAACATACCACACCTATTTCATTGACATATTGCTGCACAAACACGAAGTTATGCACAGCTGTGGTATCTATGACTATCAAATTAAGAGCAATATAACAAATTAACACAAGCCAAGAAGAGCCACCCGTATCTTGCTTGACTATTTGCAAGAATCCTTTGGGTAGCAACAGGAAAATGATAATATGAATGTCACAAAACCAAAAAAATCACAACTGTTGCCCTGGCACAGCTTCACCAAATGAGTTCTATATGCTGTAACAACAACTCAAGAACAACATTTATATTTGCCTTAACTAGTTAAGGAATCTAGCTGCCGAGTATCACAATAAGAAACAACTCAATTCTTAGACAGGGCTACCAAAAATTCTCAACTACATATTTATATTGCTTCACCACTGCAGACTTCTTTTATTAGAGGTATTTGACAGTGCATGTTCTAGTGACTTCTTAAGCATGAGACTTTTGACGACTGCTGTTCAGTTTCTCCAGACACTGGGGAGACAAAACCCTCTCTTTAATAGCTTCAGAGGACAAAACCAATGACGCTGTATGTTGTATGCTCCAGTGGTAAGGGATCACTGAACATCTGAAATGCAGGCAATTGCATCAAGTGCATAGTGCTTCTTCATCTGAGTCACAGGATTTCTGTATTTTGCCGAATCCATCAAGTTAAATGGCAACAGTTAATACTAATGATACCTGAACTTCAGGAGGAAACCATTCAATGGCATTTTGCTCCTTTGTACAAGTATCATATTTTGGCAAGTAACGGGTGTTACTTAAAGATTCTGGAAGGAGGAAGAGAAAGAAGTCTGTTTACTTAGTGGTCTCTGCAATTTTGCCTGTCATTTGTTTTTCTGCTGAGGTAGCAAGTGCTTGCATAAGCCTTACAGTAAGATGAAAGCTTCAAAAGTTTTTGCCTTCCAATAACAGCCATGTGTTTCCTTTTGAACGTCTGGGACACAAAAACATAAAAAGCTCAGCTAATTTTTACTGATGCTGTCAGTTTGTCTTTCTGAAATATTTTAATGTTGCCTATTTTTTGTGATACTTTTTGGCAGCCTAGGTTTTAGGAAAAGTACAGTACAATTAACTAGCCTTAGTTTATTCAAAGAGCTATACAAGTGCAGTTACTGAAGCACCTAGGGCCAATACAGGATGAGTATTCACTGATGAAAGTCTCCACTCTCATAAAACTCAGCAACTGAACTGAGCATTTCTCCAACCCATCTTGTTTGGAACTAATCCCACACCTACACCTGCCTAGGGAACTCGATCCCATACCTTCAGTCTGTTCAAGCGCAACTGCCTCTCCAAAACTTCTCAGTGGCTGTCCCCTTTACATTTTAGGCCTGTGGGTTGAATACACCATGTTCTGCTCAGACATGACTTCTGACTTACAATAAAGTGTGAAATACGGCAGTTGTGAGTCATGGCTCAATCAGGAAGTCCACAGCAAAAGACTAAGACTTTCAATCTCAACCATTCTGTGGTTTTATGTAGGAATATGTATATTATATTTTAAAAATCTAATACAAATCCTTAATATTCACTACTTTAACACACAAACATAAGCAAATAGTTAGATACCAATACAAACACTATCTCAAAACCAGTTAATGTACACTGAATAATATTACTTAAATGTAGTGCAACTACTTTGTTGACTATAAATCCACTACGGGAGACCACGCTTACCAAGATACTGAGTTTTAAAGTAACTAAAGGCACAGATGCCTTAGAACAGTGGTATTGTATAAGCACGGACCACAGGAGTGCTGGGAAAAAAAAACGTCTCCTCTAACGAAGTACGCAGGGAAATCCTGCTGTATCACTGATGCTTTGCAGGCGAATAAGGAAAGCTGCTCTGCTCTAAAACTGAAAATAAGCATGCAGACATTCACTTAGTTGTGTTAACAACGTTAATTCAAAAATCCTGTTTTAAAGAAACCTCAGTGCTCGCCAAACTCTGGAAAACAAAGTCACTATGTTAGCATTTGCTCTGTCATCAGATGCAGGCATCTCAAGGCAACATATCAGTCTGCTCAGTGTAACACAGCACAGTAATGCCAGACCAAAATAAAACAAACAAAAAAATCATGTATGTGAATGTCATCCCTACTCCTCAGATAGTGTTTAACAACCAGAAATACAGAAAGCAGAAACTTTCAGCAATGACTGTGCTTGGCACCTCACCAGGATGACTGGTTCGAGGAAGATTCAAAAGAAACCCAATTTTTATTGGCAGTCTTCTGGATAAGAACCAATTAAACCAAAGATTCCTAAAATACACCTGTAAGTATTAGACCACACAGCTAGTTATCTATGACTAAATTCCCATGAACTGCATATCCCTATAAACTGCTGGGTTTATGACTAAATAGTAACGTTTAACAGAGCAGCACACAATGGCATCATCATGCCAGAGCAAAGATTCATGAATATTCAAAGAAAAAAAAACAAAAAGGGAATAAATTGCAAACAAGAATCTATTTTCTTTTTTCAAAGACGAGATATGCAATGAAAAAAGAAAAATTTATTTCTGATTTTTGGAGCTTGTTGTCAAATTACTTTTTAAAAAAAGTTCGGGGTTTTTAAATTCATGAAGACCCTCAGCGCCTGATCCCTCACACTACAAATGCAATAATCCCAACTTTCTCATTAAACACTTAGATCATACTAAAGAAAACTTCCAAACAGTGTATCTGAAAGTTTAACTTGAAATAAGCTTAATATTTTTCCACAGCTTAGAGAGAGAGAATGAAATCTCTGTCTGAAATTAAAGCTGAATCAGAGTGGAAAACCCCTCACTATTGCTCAATATTCTTTTTCTGAAAATGCAACAAAATTCAGAAATTAAGTTCCTCAGACTTCTTACCTTACCACTTTTTTCCCCAGATTTCTTCTTCTTAGGATTATCCTTCCAAAGAGACTCTACAGCAATATATCCCTGAAGACTCCAGTCATACAGCTGTGTACCAGCAGCCTTTGAAAGAAAAGGTATCAGAGAGCATGAACTTAATAATCCGGGAAATACTATCTTGCTTCTTATTTAAGTAGAAGAAGTCTCAAAACACAAGATCTTTAATATCTTCCTGTTAAAGCTCAAGGTGCACAGCATTAATAAATATCTTGAAAACAAATGACACATGAGGAATAAGGCAACCCAATTTCCTAAAAAAACCTGTTTGAAGACTACCTGAAAATGTAGCTGAATAAAAAAAGGGGTGGAATGAACCTATACAGAAACAATTCTGATTTTCTTAGTACTCAACATTCTACAGATTTAACATACACAGATTACTTAATTTGACCATACTAATTTTAAAGACAAAATGCAAAACCTGCTGATTTTGTCACTATTTTGCAATTTCACATTTTCACTGCTTTGGGAAAACAGTGAGAGTACTCCTTTGTTTGTTTTCATTTACTATTTAGAATAAATTTGCTGATAAGATGACTGTAATGAATAATCAGCTATCACCTCACAAATCAGAAGACAGCTAGCAAAAATGGTGTTTGCTGTATTACACCAACAAGTAATTTTATGACAAGAAGAATCCCAAAGTCTAATAAAAGAGTACCTCCTACCTCTTACATGATACAAGACTGTAATATTCACAGCATCCTTTAAAACTCAAGAGTGCTAGGCTCTTGCAACTTCAGACTCCTGTCAGTACTCACTTTCATATCACTGTCGGTTTTCTTTATTTATACGAACAGCAAAAATGGAGAATTTGCCCAACTAGGCAGCTATTAAACTAAAAACTTAAAAAATCAAGAAATAAGGATGTATCACCCTATCTTCCACAGCAGGCAAAGCTGGAAAACCGAAACTATGAGAACAGAGCAAGCATAAATGGTGTTTCTGGAACAGTTCCTGAATGAGGTTTTTCTGTTTCTTCCAGTCTCCAACAATTTGTGGATGAAATATTTCCTGGGACAGAGATGATTTCTATGTGTATAACAATGCTGAAGAATCTTCCTCCTATGAACTTCCTTCACTTCCTCTTGAACTCCATGCAAAGTTTCAGATCCACAACATCCTGTGCCAAGTAGTTCATTGCTGGGCACACATGGACTGAAAAATAACCACAATTG
>JAOEHY010034212.1:0-30286 GCA_025447955.1 Psilopsiagon aurifrons | reverse complement strand
CTCTTCTCCAGGCTGAACAGCCCCAACTTTCTCATCCTATCTCCATACAGGAGGTGCTCCAGTCCCTGATCATCCTCATGGCCCTCCTCTGGACTTGTTCCAGCAGTTCCATGTCCTTTTTATGTTGAGGACACCAGAAGTGGGCACAATACTCCAAGTGAGGTCTCGCAAGAGCGGAGGGGCAGGATCACCTCCTTCTACCTGCTGGTCACGCTCCTTTTGATGCAGCCCAGGATGCGGTTGGCTTTCTGGGCTGCGAGCGCACACTGCAGCCGGCTTACGTTCATTTTCCCATCAATCAACACCCCAAGTCCTTTTCCTCAGGGCTGCTCTGAATCTCTTCTCTGCCCAGCCTGGTGCCTGGGATTGTTCCAACCCAGGTGTAGGACCTTGCACTTGTCATGGTTAAACTTCATAAGGTTGACATTAGCCCACCTTACAAGCATGTCAAGTTCTTCATAGAGCCCTGCAGGAGTGTTCTGATTGACACCACAGAATAAAACCTGCATTCTTGGGCTAGTGACATGTTAGCAGTGAAGCTGAGGAGGCACAATCTGTGGTTAAGAAAACATAAACCTATTTAATGATCCCTATCCTAATTTTTCTTTGATCCCAACATCATGTTGCCAAGTCTCATTTAAGGCAAATAGACTCTGAAAAATAAATACAAATGGATGCAGAATTTCTTCTTTTGGGGAATGTGTGAAGGGAATGATTGAGATCATGAAGCACCAAGAAGAGCAAGTGAAGGGCTGACAGCTGCGTGACCATGTGTCTGTGTGGTTTCAACACCCTGCTTCTCTTTTCCATCTTTTTTTTTCCCTGCTCTCTCTTTCTTTCTTCCAACAATTAAATGGAAATCAATGCCTGGAGCTTGCTGCTAAGCTGCTCTGCATAGGAATGCAACATTCAGTATTAAGAATCACATAAATATAGTAGTCTTCAGCAGAAGAGTCCTTTGTGTGATGGACAGAACATTGGTCTCTGTCCACTTCCCTTTTGATCGTCTTTGCATATTTTTCTTTAGTTCAGCATGACCTTTAGCTTAAAGGAATATGGTGTATACTTTCTAGTCGGAATGTCTTGTGAGCTTCAGTGCCATAGAAAATACAGTAGTTTCTCTGGGAAAGCTTCACAATTCCAAGATCATCTTTGGGAGCATCAGATGCTTTAAATTTTCATGGGTTCTTTGTCTCTTCTCTGGATACAAACATAAGACAATAATCGTAAATGCTCTGTGGTAAAATCATACAAAATGCCTGGAAAAATTAAATTAGCTGGATAATTACAGTCAGCTTGTCCTGAATGCCACTGGTTGCACACAATCATCTTAACACAGTCCTTTGGAGGATAGGTAATAGAATTGACTAGTGCCACGCAAACTGGGCTAGGCAGTTGTGAACAAAAAAGCAGCAGTGGGGCACAGAAGGACAGTATAACCCAAGAAGGGCAAACCTCTTAGCAACATCGAGGAGTAAGCTGATTTTGCTGGATGCATTCACCTAAGTACGTAGGAGCTGCAAAATTGGTTTGGAGGTGGAGTGGATTAAATTAAGAACCTAATCTAAATGTTGCTGCACTGCATGTCCCTGCTTGGAATAACTAGTGTAGCATTAGCTCATGGGAGCCTGCAGCCATACACTTAACTCCACTGGTGGCAATACCTGTCAAGCTCAGTTTATGAGATAGAGTTCTGCCCACCTCTTTTATCCTGGGATAAGGCATTTGTGTAGCAAATGTGATTCTGTTTAAAGAACTTTTGATAAATTCTCTTCATAGGTTATTTCTATCCTTTTCCTTTAAGCGTAATTGATACAGGAAATGATACTTTAGCACCAGTTAAGTGAACAAATGTTTTGCTCTAGAAGTTGGGTTTTCAACAGGCTTTTTTTTTTTCAAAGGATCCTCTGTTAGATGCTGCAAAGCAGATGAAAACCAAGCTATACTCCTTATTGAGACCATATGAAAGGAAATATAAATACATGGTGCTGTAACCTTTCCTTTAGCCATGGATGTGCAAATCTAATGCTTTCAGGACTGAACTGCTTGAATTGTTCCCAGTCTGCTGATGAAGTCAGGAGGAGTTCATTTCTGTGCCCTTTGAAAGCGGCTGATCAGTACATTCACTAGAGGTCTACAGCTCCGTTGCACTTATCATTGTGTGCAGTCCCTAAAGAAATTATTTCTAATAGCCTTTTAAAGGAGAAGTGGACACAGTAGACAGCAAGCTGATCAAATGGACGACACTTGCTCCATAGCTTTTTCCCTGCAGCAGATACTACATCTTTATTGTCATCTCTCAGCTTTGAAAAAAGAGCTCAGCTTTCCCAGTTGGACCTTGAGTTGTAACTTCTCTGATGGACTCACAGCAATTTAGGTAAAAATTCGCACTGAGAACGAAATAGAGATTTTGGCTTTGTGAACATGCAGGTTTGAACCATTTTCATACAAGCTATTTGCTACCTCGGGGAAAAATGTTCTGGTTTTAAACAGGGATTTTCTGAGTCTTTTAGATAAATACAATCAAAAATGGAGTATTGTCTTTTGACTAGAATTGATTTGTTCTCACATAACATGGAATCACATTGTCTAAATCAATTTGAAGAAGTCCACACAAATATGGAGGTCGTGGTGCTCCTTTAAAGGTTTTCTTTTGAAAGCTGATGAAACCAAATGAAGTTGAGAGGATCACTTGCTTAAGGGAGGACAAAGAAAGAGAAAGAGTTATAAGCAAAGCTAACTTTTAAATAGCTTCAAAACAATTACTTTTATAAAGGAAAAGCTCATCCTTTGGTGAGCAGGGTACTCATGTTTAGAATGGGGACAAAGGATTGCAAAGAATCTGCCATTTCTATATCTTTTACTCTCTACGCTATATATGAGAGGCACAGGGTTACATCAAAGTGCTGTCTTTCCCTGAGCATGTTTCATAGGCAGAGCTTGAGTTCTGCCTCTGCGGAGGCTTGATGCTTCTGAAATGCAGCTGACAGTGGGCACCACGAGAGGGCTTGTGAACGATTTCAAGCCATGGTTTAATGTGAAGTTTCTGGTTTAGTTGTAGCTTCCATGGGACAAAGAATAGTTTAGTTTAAGCAAAAGGAAAACTTAGGCCCCAAAGCATGACTCCTCTTGTGTTTGATAGTACAAAAGAAACAAAACCTAGATAACCTTCAAGCTTTTCTTACCCAAGGATACTGAAGCTTCATCACCTTTCACTAATAAGCATGAAGAGACTTAGATAAGCAGAGTAAGGCTGCAGTCTAACAGGTAGTGTGCTTCTGTACCATCATGAATGCAGCTATAAAAAAAGGAAAACCATGGTCATTGTAATTCATGTAGCTCTTGAACAGTGCCAGAGCTCTAAACAAACTCAGATGCTGCTGGAGGATGTGTGTGTATATGTCTCCAGCACCAGACCCCTTCTACCCTTCACACCTCTCTTCATTCCTAATCAGCTTTGTAATATTGGTCCTCAGACATGTAATCTCCCTTTGCCCTAACTTTTTATCGCAGCCAAGGATGGTCAATTACTGGTTAGCCCAGAAATTGTTGGGTTGGTTTTAGTTACAGAGCATAGCTTCCCTGGCTCCCACACCTCACAGCACTAGGAAAAAAAAACAAACCCACCACCACAACATTGGCTCTAATTCCAGTTTTCTGATGCATGTGAGCAGACTGGGGCTAAATGCAGATCAGGGTGCTGGCATTCAAGACTTTATCTAGCTCATATGTTTGTGAGATGGATGTAGGTCAGCACCTTACCACTTAGTATTATCACTGATGCCTGCCAAGGGCAAAAGCTTGCTTACTTCTTACTGCCCTCCTGGGAACAATTTTGAATTGAATCTTGCTGGTGCCAGCGATGCTGCTGGGTAACTGAAAGATAAGGCTGAGCAAGAGTAGGATTTATTAAAGGGCAATTACTAGGGTGTAAAAAGTAAGGCAATCTGTTCTGATTCCATAAAATGAAGTGTTAGACCTGGGAATTGCAAGTGTGGAAGAGATTCCTTTCTTTTTCTATGCAGTTGGGAAGCAGTGGTGTAAGTAATGCTCACGTTGAGCTCACCAGGGAAGGTAGGAGGTCTCTGTGCTCCTGAGTCCCGGCTTCCAAGTTTGTATCTCTAAAAAGAGAAGGATGGCACAGGAAGGGGGACATGAGCAAAGTATGAAAGGGTTATCCCAGACTGAGACAGGTTATAAATAGGAAAAGGTGTCTCAAGGCCCTGTGCAATATAACATTTAAGAGGAAAGTTTATTGAACTTGCCTGGTAGGTCAGTGTCAGGGCACACTGGGGGCTCATTTCACCGCTATTATTAAAGCAGTTGAGAGAAAGGAATCAAATCTTAATTTGATTAAGATCCTAAATCACTTCAGTCTTACTGAGTAAACTTAATCTCTGACCTTCATGCAGAAGCATTTGCAGACTGTCATGCTTCCCACAGATCCCAGAACTTGCCCAACAAGAACTAGTATGTATTCAAATAGAGTCCAAGAGTGGGGATTTTCTTAAAACATCAGAGAGCCGATAGGTTTCTTTCTTTTTTAACCTGGTAAGACCTTAAACATTAGGTACTCAGGAGACCAGAGTGAAAGAATTACAGAATGGAGGAAATGTGCATTCATAAGCTTATAAAAATAATTAAATAGAACTTTTTTTACTGTAATTGGCTGAAGTTCCTGTGTGCATGTGTAGAAAGTGTAGTATTAGGAAAACAGGATCTTCCAAGCACAGTTGTGCTGCACCTATTTGTGCTGCTGCATTGCTCCACAGGATTGCTTTTCATTCCTAAGGGAAAAACCCCACTAGTTTCTGCTCCTCAGGAACAGAGGAGTGATGAAAATGAGAGAGTGGCATGTTCAGCCTACCAGCACTAGCCAAGAAAAATGTGCCCCGAATTACTTATGCTTAAATGTCACTGCCTTATTGGTGTAGCCCACATGACTAACTGACATGAGCTCGTACCCAGCTGTGCATGAGCAAGTGTTTTGTTAGGTTAAACTGCTTAATATTTTCACTGGCAGAGTTTGGCTTGTTTCAGCAATACCTAAATACCTAGTTTTTATTGTAATCTACTGTTGTCGATGCCAAAGGTCCTATTAAAGAAAACCAGTGTTCCCTGCTGTGTGGAATGAGTGTACTAGCAAAGACATTCATCTTTTTTAGAAGGTACTTGAAAAGTTACTGGCTTGACAGAGTTCATGTGGCGAAGAAGCCA
Source organism: Psilopsiagon aurifrons (assembly GCA_025447955.1). Classification (NCBI taxonomy): domain Eukaryota; kingdom Metazoa; phylum Chordata; class Aves; order Psittaciformes; family Psittacidae; genus Psilopsiagon; species Psilopsiagon aurifrons. Next base: position 25,069 of record JAOEHY010034212.1, on the reverse strand, counting down.
GAGGCATCTACTTGCAGATGTCATAAATAATATATCTAAATTAAATATAAATATATAAACTAGTGATGCAAGTGCTTTTATCTGTAGACTGCAGAGAAGAAAAACATGCTCAGTGGTCTTCCAGATGAGTCTGTTCTTACTGAGAATAGAGCAAACTGAATTAGCTATTGATGTAATTCATTGCAGAGCTTCAAGAGATGCAACCTGTGCAAATGTACAACCCTTTTATGTGTGCTATTGAAACAACTTGGTTTGTGTTTTCACTGTGATTTAAATGCCAAATCCTGCTTTAGTTGCATAGAAATCTGGCTTGGTGCAATACAGAGTATCGGGATTCTGGCCAAAAAATGAAGCATTAACTGTGTTAGCGCTAATGTCTACACTAGACGATTGTCTAATTGTCTACTGTGGAGTTTCTCTGGCTTTCTTTGAAGCATGTTTGTGGTGGTTGAGTGAGACCTCTTGCAGGATTAGCCTCAATGTCTGTGTAATACGAGATGGAAATTGCTTTCTTTTTTTAAAATACCTTTTTTCCCCTCCCCAGTGCAGAGCAGTGGTGTCTTCGTGACTCAGTGGTTTATGCACTGAACTGGTACATAATAAAATCCAGAATACAGCTGCTTTGCAAAGCCTCAGGTCTTTATTCTGCTCAACAAGAACTTTGGTAGTGCAAATGCCACGAAAGTGATCTCTTTTCTCCTCCCTCTGCCCATGTATTTTTGTATACCTTGGCCATCTGAGATCTGTATGTGTTTCTGTGCAACATGAGGTGTGTTTGGTTTTGTTGCTTCGCATCCTTTCACCATTATGCAAATGCAGAGTTGGTATAATAACACATAATAACACAGAGTTGGGTTATAATAACACATCACAGAAAGGACAGTTACATGCAGGACTTCTCTGCCCTTCCTGTCTTGCCCCATAACTATTCTATTACCTTATTCTTTCTGGTTTTGAATGTTTGGCTTCACAAATTGTCAGTCAGTGACCACAAAGGAACAAAAGTCTTGCTTTGTTTTCCTTTCAGTGCTGTAAATATCTCTGACAATAATGGAGGAAGAGTGCTGCAAAGTTTTAACATGGTGGTTATACAAAGCATGCATGAGTATAGCAAATATAGGCAGCTAGAGACGTTAGAGAACCTGGATAATACAGGCCCAGCTATTTAGAGATATTTATCTAAGAACTTAACTCCTGTCAGAGTGCGCAACTTCATACTTCATCACTGGTTTTGAGGTTTTTTTGAGAGAGAAACTTCTCTTTAATGAGGGGTGTGATTCACATTCAAAAAAAACCAGTGTTGTGTAAAAATGTGCATTGTGCACATTTTGCAACAGCATAAATGGATTAAAAAAAAAGGTTCTTAAATGGATTTTCCAGATCAAACATTACTTTTTGCATCTTATCCAGTAGATAGTCAATCACTGTAGCTGCCAGGGACAATGCGATTTGCAAATACAGACTGCAAATTGAGAGTGGAAGAAAACATGGCTTTCAGCTACGCAGAACCCATTTTGCTAGTGCAGCCTGCTTTGTCCTGGGAGACCTATCCAAAAATCACAACTCAAGTGAAAACTTCATATGGGAGGTGAAGATGTTACGAGAGAAGTCATGGAAATAGACCTCCATGTGGAAAGTAAGAACCAGCCACCTTGAAAAGTGCTTTGGGTTTGGATTATCTCAATGAAAATAAACAGAAAAATGCTTTTAAATGCACTGAATGATCCATCGTAAGTTAAGCAGATCCAGTGACTTCCTTGCCCTCAGATAGAATCATAGAGTGGTTTGAGTTGGAAAGGACTTTCAAGATCATCTAGTTCTGACCCCATTCACCCCCCATTGCCTGGGAGCAGTGCCATGGGTTGCGTACCTGGGAAAGCGGAAATTTCCCCAAATTCTGTGTGCTTTTCTGCAGAATTCTCTTTTTAGAATACCACTGCTGTTTCACATTCTAAATCAAAGCACAGACTGCAGACATTTGATCCAAATTATGGAGCTGAGCATGTCAGAAACTCCCAGCTTAAGCGCAGATAGCCAGTAATCAATGCACTGTCCAAAGTTCACAGCAAACAGAACTAGCAGGTAACTAGCAGGTCAAACTTCCAGCTCCATCTTTTTCTTTTTAGTGTAGGCTATTGCAGTCCTTGGAGTTATTTGAAAGTAAGAACTGCTTTGAATGCAGCATGCTATGTACTTTCTCCTCTTTTTTGGTATCAAACTGAAATTTTACAAATCATTAGTCCTTGGAGGACTTTTATTATCTTGAAAGCAAAAATCAGAAAGGCTTTATGCATTATATCTCAGAAAATAGCAGATGTTTATGTACAGAAAGCCTCTCTTGTGTAAGTATTTTGTAAGTATTCTGTAATATTGAACTGCTTCAATCCGATAAACTGAAAAGTTTATTAAAGATAAATAATCCATGCACTAAATAGCTCCTATCTACTGATGAACACAAAGCACGCTAAGGACTTCTGTAGTAGTTTATTTGCAACAGGTAAAGTTCATGATGTGAGTTTCTCCTGAGGGCAATGGAAGGCCTTTCAGACTTCATATGGGATTTTTTTTCTTGGTTCTAGAGCTATACTTTAAGAAGAAAGTACTCCCCAAGGTAATAATAGATGAACACTTCCAGGCTTACTGACAGTAAACGCATAAAAAGCCAATCCTTAACAGACCTAATTTAAAGCAATCAGTATTAAGCGTTCCTTGGCGAAGGGCCAGATTCTCTAGCCCAGTAAGTTCACTTATGTCATTCAAAACTGAAATTACCCATAAACGACAGCACTAGAACTGGCTCTCACACTGGGTGCTCACTGGGCATGTTTCACAATTATCTCCTTTCTCTCCTGCCAGGGCCAGGTTTGTGTGGAGCGTGACTTCAACTCTTCATTACCTTCCATTTTCTTGCCACATACAGGTGACAGTTAACCTAGTGCCAAGTTCAAGAGGCAGTGGTCTATTGAAGAGCACCACCTCTCTTCTGTGTCTAACAAAATATGAAACAAAGCAGCTAATCTTGCCCTGCTCTGTTTGGCAGTTGGCTAGAGGTGCCTGCTTCGTGCCTCTTGGGGATGGCTCTTTGCAGCAAAGGATGAAGATAGGATAAGAAATGTAATCAGGTTTTTTATTCTGTTTGGATGACTTTTTTTTTATCATAGTCATTATATGCTTCATGTATTTTGATGTCTGGCTGTTGTTTTGATGTCTAACATTTTATTGTGAGTGATTTGAATAGTCCAGCTTCTCACAACTGGAAAATACCACCATATAGTGCAGCAGAAGCAAGAAACCATTACGCCAGTCATTACCTGGATATAATGCAAGGCTGCTTGAATATTATCTTTCTGCTGTTCCCAGACTAAGTATATGCCTTTTTAACCAGACTTGAGTGCACAATCAAAATGTTCTTTACACACTCCATCGCTGTTTTATGGATGTGATAGCTAGGACTTTACAAAGTCTCCAAACACATGGAGGGATTTGAGCTCTGTGGTATGTCATCTTCTCCTTCCACCTGTTCATGCAACTGCATTCCATTTGATTTTAATTAAAACCTAGCAGGTGTTTCATTAGGGTTTATCCAGACAGCAAGAATGCCAGTTTCTCAGCAAAATAAACCCAAAGTAAACTGGAACATCTTGTGCTCCCATCACCTGGTCCAGAAGGTAGTACTTTTGTCCATAGCACAGGCTACTTGTCTAGAAATTGGTAGATCACAGCTATTTTTCCTGACAGCTGGTTAATTCCTGATGACTAACTAACCATAACCATTAACAGAGCAGCAGAATGTTCCCCTCTGGTTTGAATAGCCCCAGCAAAACTTGTAGGAATACTGTTAGCTCTGTTAAATCACTCTTCATCACAAAACCAGAATCTTCCCCAGGTCATTATTGAGCCTGATCTGAGAAGTAAATAATTTAGGAGCCATTGCAGGGCTTACAAGGTCTGAGGTTGGAAATCCAGGCTCTATGCTCATGCACAGCATTGCATGTGACACAAGTGTACTGAAGCGCATCGGGCCATCTGCTACAGGCGGCTGCCTCTTCAACCAGCAGCACTTGAGACAGAAGAGCCAAATTAAGATGGTGCTATCAGACTGGGTCCTGGGTTGCCTTAATACCTGCCTGGCTCTTAATTAAGAGGGCTCAATGGTAATGTGTTGACAGAAAAGGAAAAGGCCACTTGGAGTGTCAGACAGACAAGAAGAAAGATAAATAAGCTAAGAGTGTTGCATTTGTTTCTGTGTATGCACTCTCTCATTTTTGGGAGGCAAAATTACACAGCACAAGTTTTGCAAACAGAAAAAGCAATTTCCACCTGCTGTAGTCACTGACAGCTGCTAAAGGATAATGGGGGTGGGATGTTTTTTAAATGCTTGAAAAGGCTGTTTAGGAGCTGCTTTTATTTAATATTTGGTAGGCTGCCTGTGTTTTTCAAAGCGTCCAGCAAAGTCAGGGGAAGCTTCAAGCAAGGCTAAGCACGATTTCAGAAACAGACTCGTTTTGAACTGTTCTGTACTTTAACCATGTATATACTGTGGAAACATGGTACCTAGCCATAATAAGAATATTTGCATATGAGTCTACCCACTGGGATAGACAAAAGAAGAATAAGACATAGGGATTCCTTATCAGAAGTGTGAAGCAAATCGGTGAATTATTTGATACTCAAATGGAACAAAAGGAGGAACTTAGAAAAGTTGTTCAGACTCCCCCTGGATCTCCGAATGCTGGAACAGGGCTCTGAAACATCAGCTGAAATTGAATTATAAGTTTGATACCACCTCTGCTGCCACAGTTTCTATAACTCATGAACTCATGAAAATTCATTTCAGATACAGCATCTGGTTCTCATTAAAGTTCTTTTGTCAACTCGCTTTTTCAGTAATGTCACTCAGAGGGCAAGTGATCTCTTCAAGGTCAAGTAGAAAGCAAATTCTTCACTCTGGTTTCTGTCCCAGAAGGGTGAATTTGACATAGCAGATGTGTCAAGGGTATTTACCAGTTCCATTTTTTTCTTCTAAAATAAGCAATAGCAAAGCTATTTTCTTCTAAAATAGCAATAGCAAAGCTCTGTGTCAGTACCTCTCTGGACAGACTTACTACTACTCTTGATGATTATGCGATAGAGTTACTCATCTAATAAAGTATCCTGCAGTTTTATACTTTGTTGGTTTGGCCATGTTTTTAGAGACGCAGTATAAAATGTTTCAGAAGGAGGCATGGATTAAAAAATAGACACAAATTTTCTGTGGCTTCTGTCTGTACCCATCAATAACTATAGATGTCAAGCTGATAGCTACACATAGCTGGAGAAGTGTATTAATCGGGTCTTTGGAGCCAGACACCGCTAGCCAGTTGTTACTCATCAGAGCAGGTCCTAGAGTGGGATTTAAGCATCTGAGTATTTTTGATTTTGAATAAGTTTGGTTTCAAACCCAATTTTGTTTTCTGGGCAGGGTTCATGGGTTTGTCTTCTCTCTCATTTCTAAAGATTTATCCATTCCCAACTCTGCCTTCATTCAACCCATTCACATCCTCCTCTTAATTCTGATTAATTGTAAGTACTCTCGGATGTAGTACACATTCCCAGTTTGGGAAAAATGCATGTCTTCCAGAAACCTGATCCTCTTCTCATTTTCATACAGTTTACAGCTTTAAATGCAGGGGAGTTTTAGAGCTTTTCATGTATTTAATTACAGCTAAGTAAATCTTTTCAGCAACTGAATTTTGCAAACTAGAGGCTCATATCTAAAGCCATTTGATAGAGTTGAAAGCAGGTTTATAGGACATGTAGAGTTCTTCTCTCTGGTTTTCTGGCAGCAGCTGGAAGTAGTGAACCAACATAACTGAGATGGTGGTGACAATGTCATTTTCATCAACTTGGGAGAATTGTGTTGACACCATGGTTACTTCTCCCTCTTGTAAAATTCACTGCATAAAGGACAAGCCCTAATATTTCATTACAACTCTGAAATTTTTGTTGTGTTTCCATGAAGAACAAATAGACCAAAATCAACATATGCCAATGAGGAATAGTGTCAGTTTACCATTCATGAAAGAATGTTTTCTCTACTCACAAAGGACGGATGGTGCTTTTTGCCCAGTATTTGATGTTGCTCCCACTATTACGTTCAATGCCTCGTCATCAGCTTCTGGGATTCTGTCTGTTCAGCTTCTCTTTGGCTGCCAGTTGGGATGATCCCCACCTAGGTGAATTTGATACCTCTCTAATTTGACAAGAAGCATTAGAAAATGTCATCATTGCAGACAAGGGCAGTGTTTCTAGAGGCTTAGAATATGGCAATACCAATAACCAATAGCTTTTCTACACATTATTAAAGAATGATGAAATAAGATTGTGATTTGGACACTAAAATATTGTAGGTGCTAGAAATGTTTTGTACACTGGTTGATGAAGTTTCAGCTGAAAGAGGTTATATGCTTATGTGGTCTCTTCTATTACAAAGAATAGGATGAATTTCAGACAGTGCTGTGCTGCTTTCAAGACAGTAGCTTGGTCTTGGCTATAGCATGTGTTATAGAAGGATGAGCAGGTTTGCTTTGAAGGCAATGAGACAGAGAATCAGATGCTTTTCCTCGTAATATGTTTCAAAGGTTAATCACCAATTCATAGTTGAATGTTCTAAAAAATGACTGCAAGTTGATTCATCTATTCTGTCTGTATCACATCATCAGCTATTCCGCAGCTTAGGTGACCCGCTAAAACACAATCTGTATTCAATAATTGCTTCAGTTTCACCTTTGCCATCTCCACAAACAGTAAAAGACAAAAAGAAAAATAAAAACACCACCACAACATTACTGCAGTGAATATTGTGGATATGTAGGGAAGGGCTAAAAATCTTTATTTCAAGTTAGGTTTGGTGGGGGTTCTCTTTTTATACAACATATTTGGAAACTGACAGTCTGATTTAATAACTCTGTGAACTTTGACTCTCTCTTTTCACATGCATAAGTATATGAAAGCTGGAATCTGAGAGTGCAGTTGTCATCTCCCATCTTTCCAAGGGAAATAGAATAGAAGGGATGGAAAGGGTAAAAGTTGTATCGCACCAAAATAAGCACTTCTGTTTACATGGCAAAGAGAGAATTTTGTGCAAAGTGAGATGATTTTACTTAGGTGAGGATTCATGCTGCTCACTTGTATGCTTAACCCACATTAGGATATAGAAGAGATTTGTAGCCTTAAGGTATAAGTTCAGGTCACTTTCAAGGATGGTCTGTCCTAGTCTGTGTCTGCTCAGTGCTGAATGCAGAGGAATTGTTAGAAATCTCAAAATGAGAAAAAAAATACTTGTACTGCTGTACCATATGAGGCTCGTGTCCTATACCAATGGCAAGGGTAGTTTGGGCTTTTTTTAACCTAAGGATCGCTTCATTGATATTATTGGCATAGTTTTGTTATTTGGTATATATGTTCAAAAGCCTTTCTGCATGGGAAAGCATCTTGATTTATATTTTCCTTATATGGGAAGCAGAACTGTGCTTAAGATCACTGTATTTTTCCCGATAAAAAGTTGCAAATGCAGCAGCTTATTCTTCAAACTTGAGTTTAGTTGAGGTTCCTGAAAATTGCCCTGTCCAGAGCAGTTTGTAGGTAATATACATACCAACATAGAAGATGCTCTCGTAAAACTCCAGGCAACCAAGTTAGGCATCTTGCAAAGAAGGCTTTGCTGATAGGAACTTGGTTGCTTCTGTGTGAAAAGAAAAAAACAAGTTCAGATGCACAATATTGCAGTGCAAAATTGCACTCAAAGTGAAATACTATCATTTTGAGCAGCAAACAGAATTCTTTGGAGTTTCAAAACAGGCTGGGCAGCAAGGCTCTGGAGAGCTGTGCAAACAGAAAGTGTCAGAAAGTCACAATAATGTCCTCTTGCCTCTGAGTTCCTCGGGGTTTACGTCATCTGTTACAAACCTTTCCCAGCAGTTGTTCAGCGCAGCAGAGGCTCTCCCACAGTGTTTGTCCATGGTGCCCAGGCCTACACTGCCCTTGAACTGGCAGTAACAGAGCAAGCGCAAACCCCGCTCCCTGGCACCACAGAGAATTCAGCTCTTGCAGGCGCTCTCTTGGGGGTTTTTTATTTCAATTCAGGTTGCACCGGAGGGAGAGCAAAACCTGAGCAGAGCTTTGAGCTTTGGATGTTTGGAATGCAGATGTTAATAGGACCGCTAGATGTAGCAATAAGAACTGGCTGTGTGGGCTGTGGTTGCCCTACTGTGCCCCCTACCATCTGGGCCCAGCTGTACTCAGTGTTCTCGCGCTTCCCTGATGACTGCTTGAGGAAAAACCTTTGCAGCCAGTGTATTTGGAGGTACAGAGGGATATGTGGATTACATTGGTGTGCAGAATAGGAACTAAATTCAGGATTGAATTATTGCCTCTTCTGCTCATTACCTCTTTCTTGTTGAGACCGTTTCCATGGCTAAGCCAGCGCACCAGGGCTATGTCACGTGCTGAAGCCAGTAGTGAGCTTCTGCAAGTCTTTTGAGACCAGATGGTGGAATTTCTTCTGTCAGGGAAGCACAAAAGACTTCCATAGTTTCAAGGATAGAGTATTTAGGACAGCTGAGTCCACTGGGACGCACAGCGCTGCATTGTGCTGAATAATAGAATGTAAATATTCCTAGAGGCAGAAACCATGGAGCCTTATGAAAAAGTTGGGACCTTCAGGAGTGGTAGTACACTACTATGTAAATTACTACTTTGTTTGACAAATGAATTGTATTAAAACTGCCTGGAAGTTTATTGCTTGGAGCTGAGAGATCCTAAGAGCTACCTTTGACATCGTTTAAATTGCAATGATGCTGTGCAGTATGTAAAATAGCTGTCTTTGTTCACAAAGGTCTGTGTGCTCCTCTGGTTGCCTCCTCTCTCCCTGTAATTATTTCAAACCCAGGCAAGCTCTTTTCCCATAAAATTCAGTGTTGAGCAGACAGGGGAGTATTAGAGAGTTTTCAAAGGAACTTGATAACAACATGGACAGCCTTTGTGAAGAGCTATGGGGTGGCGAGCTTTACCTGCCTCGGGAGGAAGCTTAAGGCTCTGCTCTGTGAGAGGCATTACATGGAGGAGACATGTTAACAAAGTCTGTTGGCTGAAGGAAGAAAATGACTGCTACTGTTGAACCCAGAACATCCTGTCCTGTCCTTTCCTGAACCTTAGAAATCCTACAGTTGCTGGAGCCTCTGGAAACTGCCTGGCTCTGCATTTTCCTCAGATCACATTAATCTTCCTTTTACACAGAACTGATGGGAAATGGGTGCAGTTGTCAGATTTAGAACCCTAGGGATGGCTTTCTAGGCTAGGTTGGATGCTGCAAGCTATTTGGTATGTGGATAGGAGGAGAATAGGGCCTGTGTGTATCATTCAATATGGAAATGAGAGCTCTGACTTTCAGGAGTAGAAGCACATTATCTCTGCCCACACAGTGCTGAGATGATGAGAGGAGGTTTAGAGGGAAGCTTAGGGTGCACATAGTAGCTGCTGAAGAAAAACGTGTATCAGATTCATGATTCAGTGCTAGTATATTTACTCTGTGGAAAAGGATGGGTGTCTATCAAAATCTTCAAAGGCACAAGTGAATGCAGCGGTTTCCCTGGTTCTCTTAGTGGCTGCCCAGACTCTGCCATGCTCCATGTGTTAACAATCAGGGGGTTCAAAGCCAGCATTAAAAGCAGTCTTCTGTCAAAACTCTGGGGCAAAGAGTAAGATCCTGCCCTATTCCCATAGGTGCTTTTGCAGTCATCTTGTTGGCCTGTAGGCTGCTTTTTTCCTTTCTCTTAAGAAAGAGCCACAAATAAAGAATGTGTTGCATCTGCAAAGCCTATGAAAGCCTCAAGTCTAGTGCATGAATAAGACTCGGTGTGGGGAAGATGGGTTTTCTCAGGAGTCCAGTTTCAGTGCTCCTGTGGGAAGAGCTAAGTTCAGGTTCTTGGTTACCTCCCATCAGAGAAGTTATGTGACTGGGAGGTTCGGAAAGGGAAACGTAGCAGCCGTTTTCTTGGAAATAGCTTTATTTACACCTCATATCTTTTGCAGAGTGCCCCCAAAGCATTCAGCCATGCAGCCAGGGACTGTATGAAATATTCAGGTTTTCCATTCTCCTGCAGTTTTTCCTGCTTCCATGGCATATGGAAGCACTAGATATGCTTGCCAATAAAAATCTCCCCTGGAAGAATTCATTTAACAGGGGATGAAAATGTGATAAATGTTTTATAATCAAGGTCCCATAAGCAAAAGTGAGTGTGAGGCAGCTCTTATCCATCTGAGTGGGAACTGGCTGGAAGTTTTAATAGTCACTTGGCACTGAATTTCTCTGGTCTTTAATGTGAGCAGACTTCTTCTAGGAGGCTCATTTTAGCAGTCATTCATCTCTGTTGCAGCTGTTTATGCTATAATTTACACAGACGCTATTATTCATAAGCAGCAATGTCCCTGGTAGTTTTGATGTTAAAATCCTTTTTGTTGTCATATTTCAAATCAAAGGATCTACTTCTGCAAAGTGGAGGTAATTCGTGCAGTTTCACTTATCTGCATGCTGATGCTAAGGAGCCTCATCAAATGAAAAAGCTGTTATCAAAAGTCTCTTCACCCCACAGACAGTAGATAAAGTTGGTTTACCAGCGTCATTTCTAAACTGAGGGCTAATGAATGTAATTTTACTGATGAGGGATTTCTATATGATTCCCCATGTGAACTGCACATATAATCTAGCGGAGGACTAGCTGAGCTTGCAGTGACAGCCAAGTCATTTTTCTTGCCACAGCAAGCCAGTATCTATTAAATCAAATTGTTACCCTCTATTAATTACTGCAGTGTATTTAAATAAAGCATAATAACTGGAGTGACAGTGTTTATTAACGGCTCGACACTTGTAAGTATGGTGGAAAGATCCTAAATGACAATTGTGAGGAACACTAATGAGAGGCGGGGGGATATTCAGCAGTGTGCAGCAAGGACTTTCAGTGTCCAGGTACCTGACTGCTGATGCTAACATCTGGAGCAGCCATAGCCATAGCTCACATCTGTGGAGGCCTCCTACCCATTATGTATCAAGGAAGCTACCAGAGCACATTGCCTTCTCATCCAAGAGTGCTCAGGGCAGGACTAGTGAAGACATTTTCCTACTCACAGGAAAGAAGATTTAAGCAGATATGCAGCAGCTGATGGGGGTTGTGTGTGTGTGTAGAGTTATCCTCACATTCATACAGGGGTTGCAGGGGAGAATGTGTTGCCTGTGGAGATGTGGTAGACTTATTTCTCTTTCCTTAAAGGAAGGATCAAGCTGCTTGTGTGCGATGATAACTAGATGAAAACTTGACCTTGGAACATAACACGAACAGAAATAATAGAATTTTCACTAGAAGAAATTCAAGGCTTTTAGAAAGATGTTTTCTTCCAAATGCTTTGAAAGAGCGGAACCCTCAGCCAGGCTGACTGGGATCAGTTATTCTGGGAAAAGCTTTCATTTTCGAAATAGTGACATTGGGAAGCACTATGGACATTCCATTTCTGAGGATGGAATATCCATAACGCTTCCCAACTTTGCAGTGCATCACAATTTTCCAAGTGTTTCCATTAGTCAAACAAAGATCTACCTAAATTTAATAATGAAACCCACCTCTTCTACTTTCTAATCAGAAAGTCAGCATGGTCATCAGCTTTTAATCTCCTCCTCATTTACTCCCCTGAGCTAATGTCCACAGAAACTGTGATTGCTGTTGAAAAGTCAGCAGACTTATCTGAGCAAGGGTTTGTTCCTTACCACAGCTGTTAAATATCTTGGATAAGGGAAGAAGGAATTCATTTTCAGCAGTTAAATGCTGCACTGCATGGCTGTTCAGGCAGCTCACAGAAACCAGAATAAGTTTTCAAAACCAGGTGGTTACAAACCTCAGTGAAATATGCATGTGTTCAAATGTCAAAGGCAACACCTTTTTGAAAAGGCAAGTTAATTAATACCTGTGATTTTGTAGGAAATTAAATGCAGGAAGCATTCCCTTATACCTTGCTTCCTACTGGAGGGCTGCAACTACAGTAATTGCCTTGTACCAGGAATGTCATTTTTCATTTCTAGCAGGTCTTGTTTAACCAGACAGGTTCTGAGATTACTGTTCACTGTGTGCTCTGTATTGGAGCAAACCTTTCAGTAAAACTCTCCTGTGTGGAATCATGAATTCAGATGGTGGTCAACAAGCACTTTGCAGAGGCACATGCTGTGCAAAGCTCTTGCAGGCTGTGGATCTCCATCAGAGGATTGTTGTCTAGTAATAGTGGGCTGCTGTTCGTCTTTCTGACTGATCTCAGTGGAAAGGAGAACATGAAAAATATCCCACTGTTTAACAGACTTCAAAGATATTTGCAGTTCTGTTGTGACCCATTGCTTGGGCCATGGATAATTCTGTGATTAGGTGAAAAGGGGGAAAATCACGAATATTCACCTTACGCTCTTTTTGAAATCTCTGGTGGGGCTTGGTTTCTTTTTTCCCCAGAACCAGGATCATTCAGCTGTTTCTGACTAATGAGGTACATTTTTCAGCAGCTGACAATTATCAAGAAACAAATCCAGAGAGACTGGGGAAAATATAACCAGGCCCAGTTCTAAGGCCAGGGTAATGTCTTGGCTGCAATGGAGTTGCTTTGTCCTGAGAAATAATTCTTCAATTCTTACTTCAGCTGAACCCAGCATCAACCAAATGTCCAAGTGTACCCAGCTTTAGGCACATGAGATTCTCAGGGGACTTTAAATGAGGTGTGGGATGGTCTCCTTGAAGAAAATATTTCCTCCCCTCTTTCCAATCTGAATAAATCCATTGAATTTTCTGTACATACTTCTTATTCTTCTTCCTTGATCCTGATGTTCTTTGTATCCAGTGACAATGTATGTGTCTTACAGCCATCACTGATGCAAGCTCTGCTGTACAGTTCATGTGTTTTAAACTCCTTAATCTGTGTGTAGAAAATGTCCCTTTACTCCCTGCATGTATTCCATGCAGGTGCAGGGTTGGGTTTTTATTACTATTAAAGTCTAACAGAATTCTCATGAAAGTTTAAGGATCTGCTACTGCAGATGGTGAGTGCATGACAGATTTCCATTAGATATGCTTTATTCATTTACACATATTTAAAGGAACTATGTGCTAAGAGCACTGAATTGATTCAATCCAGTACTAAGTCCTCTGACAACAATGTGAATGTGCAATTCTTGTGCTAAGAGCTCAGCAGAAAAGTGTTGCCTTTAATATCTCTTCCCTGGCATCAGTTGGGCTTAAGAAATAGGGAACTGGCATATTTATTCAGCACCTACATTTTTAAACAGCAAACATTTTTAAAGCACTTGCTAAAATATTTAAGCCAGGCAAATAACAAGTAGATGATGGATGATAGGGAGAATCAATGCCTTGATTTACTGAAGAAAGGAAAATTTAAGGACTTGGTTTGAAGAACTTCCTAGTTAAACTCACTGGAGATAGCTCTCTAACTGAATTGTCCGTACCAGGTTATTGAATTTGAGAGTTCCAGCCCAAGGTTATAATCTGAGCCATCTGACCCTTGCAAATGTCATTTGCTAGCAGAGGAGTCTAGAAAGGTTTACAAGGCCGTCAGCAAGTTCATCCAAAATCAGCTACTTTGCAAGAATAGATTAAGAGGAGACTTCAATGTGCTCCTGCTGCAACCTACCATCTCCTTCATTTTCTGATGGAGCGGAGGAGAAAAGTCAGGTTTCAAGCTATTGACTGTCATGCTTTGAGTTCTCTATAAAAAAAGGAGTTCAGAACCTCTATTTCTGATTTACAGCTCTTCATTCACATGGGGTTTTTTTCATTCTCATTTCTTATTTTTACGAGAAGGGACCATCTGAAAGCCATCCTTTCCTTACCTAGGAAGGAAAGAAAGAAGTAGCAAATGTACAGCTCTCATATGCTGTTTCTTGGCATTTGTGAGCTGCATCACTTTACCAGCTGGATATATGTCCCTTTATTTGCAGTTGATCTCTTTAAGTGGCACTTGATCAGTGACTTTAAGGAACTTCAGACTTCAGATATCTATTTCGAGCAAAAGGCGCAAGCTAATAAACTATGACAGTCCTTGGAATCTTCCTAAAGTCTGTTTGCATTTCAGAGCAATAGCTCCAAGGTTTTATTGGTGAAGGATGCTGTGGCTCTTCTGAAGGCAGCATGAAAGGAGCAGGTATTTCCTTCTGGTTTCTTATCCCATGTAGGCTAAACTGAGAGAGACACTGGTGATCTCCTGCCAGCAGCAGAGCTACTAATGAAGCCTGCTCTCGTTTCACCTTGCAACCCCAGTGGTCACTGCGAGCCCAGGGCGCAGCAACTCATTACATCTGCGGGAGGGACTGGAAACCGGGGAGAAGCAAATGTGAAACACTTCCCAAACTTAACGTTCCTCTTTGTACCCAGGGTGAGCTAGCCAAGGCTAGCTTAGAACTAACAAGTGCACTGGATTCTCCTGGGAGGGGAGGGTGTATCTGTCAGGAGCCCTGAGGAATAACTGGCTGCTTGTCTCTAAACCTCTGAAACAGATTTAGCCTACTCTTGACTGGCTCTCATCACCTTGCAGCTGATGGGAAAGGGGGTTTAGTGAATTTGGGAATAATCAAGCAACATTCAGTTTGGTTCTTTAAGCTGCAATATCAAACTGCATTTGACATTGCTTGTGACATATATGTGACCTTCCTTAGTCATGTGTATTTGGGAGGCAAGGATAAATCTGATAAAACATTGTATTTCTCAGGCAGCAATTTTGTTTCTAATTGGCAAATTATGTTACCATGTCACTTCAGGTACTCAGAAAAATCTCACTGTCCAGATTATGAACAGTCCTCTTTTGCAATGAGACCCAGAAGTTGCTGTGTTCGTTGCCCATTTCCCCTTAAGGCATGTCTAGTGGTGAACAAGCAAGTGGAGGAGCTCATGAAGCAGGAGCACACCTGAATGGTTTAATACTTAGCAGTTGTCAACCCTGAATATCACTGAGTTTTCTTTTCAAGGGCATGACTGCACTAACCTTGCTGTGTCAGGAAACTTTGAGTTCAATCCTGTAATGCATAAAGATGTCCTGGCAGGAGAAAGGCAGTAGAGTTTCTCTGCTGAACTCCAAGTACAGCCTGTCATTATTTATTAAAGAGCAAGTAGCTGAACATTCAGCAGTTCCTGACAGTTCAACCTCTCCTAGCCTTATTTGTGCATGTGATGAGCAGTCATTTGCAGAGAAAGACATCACCGATCACTTCTAGGGAGCTGAAATAATACCATTTTTCTGATTTAAGAAGCATGTCTTTGTTCTTGTTTAATAGGTGGGACAGTGTGGTCTATTCCCCTAATGCTTGCAGGTCTCATTTCAGCATGCCTGGAAAGTGAGAGACCCAGCAGAAGTCTTGGGAGCAAGCTGTAATTAATCGAAGCAAGCAGATGGCTCTAACTTCTTTTGCCTTAGCAGTGTGACAGCATCTGATGGAGGAGCTGTGACAGCATAGGACGCTTGTAGGAGAGGGGTGGGATGAAGGCTCTTGGTGTGCAGCTGCAGCAGGCTCAAGCACTGCTTTTATTCAAGCAAATGTTATCTTACCACTCATCTGCCTCGAATAAGGGATAGTTGGAAGGAGAAAATGGTGAACCAATGTTTATACTCAAGATAGTGTAGAATAAGATGCAAAGTTTCAATGTTAGGCTATCTAACTGGTCCTAATTGGCCCTGTGGGTGGTTGCTCTTGCTTTGGAAGAGGAATGCTTTTCCTGAATAAACCTCTCTTCTAAATGGATTAAGCAAATTCAATTAAAGAATCTGAAAATGTTGTTAAAGGATGAGAGCAGTCACATATGGAATTCATGTCCAAAACAACTTCTGGCATAAATATGACCTTACAAGAGCAAATGAGCAGTTTTATTTCTCTGCTGTTTCACACAGTCATATCAGTCCTGATAGTAGAAGTCAAATCCTTTCTGCGATTTTGATTATTCACAAATGAACTTGTGTACGAATGTTTCCCATTCTCTGAAAATTTTCCAGATCTTGAAATTGCCATGAAAAAAAGTCAGAATTTTCTTATTTTTTCAGACAACCAAAATTAAGAGGATAAGAAAGAGGAAGCATGGGTCAACTAAAACATTTCTATTGGCATAAAATTCTTCTTAGCAGAAATATTTTAGACTTTGCTTTTAAATATAAAACCAAAATGATTTTCACAACTTTGCAGCAGTGATCTAGCAATACCAGGCCCTTCCTCAGGACAAATTTGGTTTCTAAACAGTGAAACCAGCCGAACCAGGGACTTACTGGTTCAGTTTTCCCTTTCATTATGTCCTCTGTTCTGTTTGTGAACATCAAATCTGTGACATAAGCTCAGTGCAGTTTCTCACAAGTAGCCTGAATTCACAATTAGGACACTTTTCAAGATCTCTATGCACTGCAGTCAGCAGAGTTTTCTTTAAATCCTTGCATCTTATTTAATTCATTATCTTAAGTATTAATTATCTTATTAATTATTTTATTATTATCTTTACAGGCTCAAGAGTTTGATGTGCCAGCTTTTTTGCTGACATTTTGGGTTCTGAAGACGAGTTGTTGCACATAAAGACTTTGAAGAGCAGCTCCTTATTCTGCATGGGTTTGTACAGCTTTCACCTATGCAAAAGGCCAGTATCAGGTCTTCTATTCTGTGGATGCTGATTATTCCAGCTGAGAATTCCATCAAAACATCTTCCAAGTTCAGCATTAGCATAACTGATGCAGTCAAAACCAGTTCCGTCCCCATGCTAAATTAATCCTCCCCTTTTCTGACTCCAAAAAGGTGGCTGGATGAACCTTTAATGTCCCTTGGTGCAAATATTTTCCTGCTTTCTCCTATGCATTTTCTATTTTTGTCCATACATAAACTTTTTAAGGAAAAACTTGCTTATTGACAAAAAATCCTGTTGCTTGTTTTTCCTTCTTCCATGTTTTAGCCATGTAAATTGCCTCACAGCAGCTCCTTTTCATTCACATTTATCAACTTTTAACTATTTCCAACTACCATATTCATCTCTAAAATCTGGAGAAGCAATGCTGCTGATAGAAATGTTCTATTTAGTAAATTGATTCAAGCCTACCTGGACAAAGAAAAACACTGAAAAGAAGTGTGCTGTTTACAAAAATGACTTTGGGTCAACAGTGACCCAAACACAATTGTTACTAACATCTCTGTGATCTGAAGGACTCTGAAGTAGTTTTCTCTTTGTAGACCTAAAGGTCTTTTCAGGGAAAGGTTATATCAAATACATGACCGAGCATATTCTTAAGTGTGTTCTTAGCATCTCCTCCATGTTCTGGCTTCACAGTTATAAAACAAGCCGTAAGAAATTACATGAAATTGTAGAAAACTTGACCTGTGTATATTTTTCCTTTCAAACTCTCCTTTGTTTTTAGAGAGGTCAAACCAGTTGGAACAATAATTAGCAGAACAAACACTGCTGTCCTCAGAGGAGAGCTTGTCTGCCAAACTACTGACTCAAGAGAATGGTTGCAGCTGAGTTACAGCCCAGACCTCCTCGCTCTGCAAACCAGCCCCGACTTAGGCTGGGAAATGCTGACAGACCCTTAACTTGTTCTGTGCAGGGGGGTGTCACGCTGTAATGAAGCGTACCCCAGTCAAGTACATAAAACCAGGATTTAATTCAGAACCTTGTGCTTAACTCTGCCTCATCAATCTTCCTTCTCTATATTAATTGCATCAAAATACACACTGCTTGCATCTGTTAATACTCCAGAGCCTGTTTGACAACTGAATGCAGCTGAAAGCTCTTAATTCTTGATTTGTATTTTGGTTTGGGGGCGTTTGGGCTTATTCTTTTAACACATGGCAGTTAACACGGCAATGCTTGATGCTAAGAGGTGGCCTATCTTGTACTGAAGTTTGTTCAAAACAGAAAACATATTTGGAAGAGCGGGCTTTACTCAAGAGCTTGTTAAATACAATCTGAGTGGATTGACAATTATTTGAGGCTGGTGTCTAGTAAAAAAGTATCCCCAGTGAGTATTTAGGAAATACTAATTTTCAGTATACAAGGAAACTTGAAATACAATACAGACACTAATGAATGGGACTTCAACTCTGCCAGAATTCCTTTCATCCCTGCTGTGTAACGCCTAATATCTTGCAAAATAGTAAGATCTCTGGAGCCTTCTAGAGGAGAAGAGTTGTGCAGAGCACTGCAGCCCTGCTAGTTTTACTGAAGGTGTGCTGTTTTATGTCGGCTGTTTGTCTGTCCTATTGCAATCCAGAAAAGGGACGGTTGATAGGTGGAAGAATATGCAGTGATGGTGGGGCTGAAGGTTCAAATCTGAGCATACAGCCAGTCAGCAAATGCATGCAGTGGCCCAAAGCCAACCTTCACATGGACCTCCAGGTACCTTCATCCAGACTGTTACATGCAAGGTCACTGACAAACTGCAAAGTGTAAAGACTGTGGATGCTGACAGTGCAGTTCTGCTCTGTCCTCTTGTCCCTTCTGCTCTTTTCTAAGCAGTGCTTTTCAAATGCCCCAGATCTTGCTAAGATTGCAAAGCTCCAGGTCTCAGGCTCTGCACTTCTCCATTGACTGGCTATGTGTTGCTGCAGCTGTGATGGAGATGGGAGTGTCCCCTCAGATTTGGGCTGGGAGTGATACTCTGTGTCACCCAGCATGGCAAGCAGAGAATTTAGGAAGTGTCACCTTGGGAAAGAGAAACAAGCTGAAGACACAGCAGGAAAGAGGGTTTGCCTGGCACAGCCACCATGTAGCTAATTTCCATGGTTCTTCTGGCAAATGCAGAAATCCTTTGGATAATTAGGAAGCATGAGGGTGCTCTGTTTCCATAAAAAAAGGTCTGGTAGTTCTGCACAGCAGAGAAGGTTTTCTCAGCTGTAAAATTCCTTTGTTTCCCTTTTAGTGAGTTCCATTCCAGCTGAATTCAATGGACAAACCCACCACTCTCCCTGCCTTTGGGGGTTCCTGTACTTCACCTGATGCTAAATTACAGCATTGTTTTTTAGACTGAAACACTGCAGCCTTCAGAAGGCTCTTCAGAAGAGCTGCATGCTCTGGTTGCTCCAGGAGGCAGGACACCTATCTGGATGGTCCCATGGTGCAGCACAGGTCATCTCTTCCTTGGTAATGCCTACTCTGTTAAATGTAGCTGTAGGAGTGCCATTTAAAAACACAACTAGAGCATCTGTACACTGCAGGACCGTGCAATAGATGATAAAATCTAGCATGCTAAATGTCTCTTGCTATCTGTCTTTTGACCTTTTGCAGTATCTGTTAGCTCATTTGTTGTGCAGCTCTAACAGAAAAACGAGTAAGGAAGCGAAAGAAAAGCTGAGTGCTCACAAAATTGAACATGGGTTCAGATGAGACTAGCAAACCTGATTTTGCTGGTAGAAATGTTCCTTGTCACTCTTTTACTCAGTGAGGGAGATCAAAACTTTTCAAAGTGGGAAAACGTTTTTTATTGTCTGTTGAGCGCAATCAAGCCATGATTCAATTAGCTGGATTGAGAGAGATGCTAGTGAGCTATTTGTGCACCTGGCAGTGCATGCAGAATACCGATGGCCTGGGTAATGTTCTCCCAGTCCTTGATCAGCAGCAGCTGGAGCAGTTTTTTATTTTGAGTAGGGGGGGAAAGAAAAAATCTATTTCAGTGCAACAACAGTAATATATTTACATTACAAACAGAGCAATTGCTAAGCATTTCTGAATTCAGCTGCCAGAATAAAGGCAGTGGCTTTCGTTTAGTTTCATTTCCAATTATAAGAGATCCTGTTAGGTTCTTTTTTCTCCAAAATAAAAGCTTTGCAAACCTAGCTTAATTACAAAACTACAGGGGCCACTACCCATCTTGTCTGACTGTGGATGTCATCATCTGTCATCCCAAGCATTTTTGAACTCATTTGTCTTTGCCAAGAGGAAAAGCAGTCTTTGGTCCTGTGATTATTGTAAAACCCCCTTTATTTCATAGCTGAGTATGGAAATGGGCAGTCTGGTGCTGTGATGGGTAGCTGTCCATGGTAAATGGAGAACATCTCCCATCCTTTTGGTCATCATGGGAGCTGAATCTTTGGCAAGTGCCTCCTCTTACTGGAGTAAACAGTGATATTTGTTAAGTGCTTCCAAACTGGCACCTTGTGAATTTTTCATGCATCTAACCAGCATTTGATCAAGTTGTCACTGAAGTCAGTGGGAGTATTTCTGCTAACTTCAGTGCAACAAAGGAAGTCTCCTGCTGTATGGTTTGTACAAGCAGAGAGGTGTGCTTGTATAATGTTCTGGTAGTTGGGGAATTGCTCACAGTGACAGCATTGTAGGGAAGGTTAATGAGGACAGAGGTTATAAGACGTCCTTGCACTAAGACAACAATTCCATCTGGTCAGTACATTGCCTCCAGCTCTCATTTCAAGACAGGTGACTCAGTAATAAGCATTATTCAAGGAAATTTCATGGGAACAGATATTTTAGAAAGTGGAGCATGTTGGAACAAATTCTGCGGTCAGCACTGAAGTGATTTTACTGAAAGAACAGGCTGGAGTGAATCTTTTGAAGTTCTGCTCCAGAAAGTTTAGTGATGTTCTCTCTTTCCTTTCACTGAGCAGCACTAGCCCCAAAAACCCTGCCAGAGAGTCTAGCCCTTTGACCTACCTGCAGAGGTTTTGGGAAGCAAAGGAGACCAAGACCCTGCAATAGGCAGTGTCGAAAATCTCCTCTGTAAGGCCTAAATAGCCCCTCCTCACTTCACAGCAGGAATCAAATAGTCCAGCTGTGACATAAAGCTTCTCATGTTTGTTGAGCAGAGCAATGCATGGGTTTGGTCTGATGCATTAATAAACTTTTGTATGTGGTGTCTCTGTTATTTCTTTGGGTTCTTGCGACTTACAGTGAAGTGCATGATCAAAACCAGCAAATGTCAGCTCAGAATCAATGCAGTTTGGGTAGGTCCTTTTAAGTACAAGCCACTGTAGTGGTGGTTTCAGTTGGAGCTGCCACTTGTTGAACATTTGGAGGGTATTGGTTATGTTACATTTCTCAGAAAGAAAGAATTCTATTTAGACCTAGTGCAAGCAAATGTTATTGTGCATGCAGCTGCTCAAGATTAAGTAATTATATTGCAACTTTTGGAGGCAATGAATTTTAGATGAAGCATGTACACATTTTTATTATGCATACATTCTTCTTGATCAGTTTTCTCTTCATTTGGTCACTCGCTTATGTGGAAGCAATGAACAAAATCTGCATATTTCACTCTTTAGAAAGAAAATTTCCATTTACATAGCTTTAATAATTTCAGCCCACACATCCTTTAGTGAATTTTCAAAACCCACTGATCTATCACACTCCACAGAACAACTTCAATAAACAGATCATCTCAAAAAGACTAAGGTTAGACACTCAGCTGGGCTCAACACTGTTTCCTCTTTTGAGCGCTTTTAGAAGTCAGGCAGAACCATTTCACCTTCAGTTGAACAGGGGTGGCTTGTAGGGGATCATGACCCACGTCTCATCAGGGGATGTTCTACATGCTTTTTTGTTGTTTAGAAAAGGTTACAAATCAAAAGTTCCCTCTCTTTATCTTGTTCTTTGCAGGCAGCTGAAAGTTCTCTGTTAAAACTGGTTTCTGAAAAACATCAAAAAAAAACCCCAAAAGGGACAAAAGGGAAGAAAGCAGTTCCGAAAGAGTGAGCAAAGGGTATGCTTGTTTCCCAGAAGAGCAGCAAGATGATTGGGTTTAAGCCTTTTAAATACTTCACAGTCCATATTACCTAAAGAGGTCCAACCTCTGCAAAGTCAGAAGCAACTTTGGGGTTTAGGCCAGATCCATCTTTAAGGGAAACACCATGATTTTGGCTCCACATCATACAGAATGACTTTCTTGAGCACTCACCTGCCCCCCTGCTTAGACCAGAGGCTTTTCCCTGAGGCAGAATGTTCTGGAACTGTTCCATCAAAGGCTGAAGACCTGTTTCTTTTTTGTCCCAGTTCCAAACACTTACAGGACCATCTATCAACACAGATTAGAACCAGATGAGGCATGGACATGCAATTGCATCTCTAATGAATTAGCTAAAACATGAGGAGCATATGTTTGTTTTCTGGTAGCTGAAGATAGTACGGAATCTTAGAAAATGTTAAAGTGCTTCAGACAAATGGTACATGGTCCAGCATTAAGCCTGCCAGGGAAATTAACCTGTCCATGTATTTTATTAATGAATCTGAATCAGCAGAGCATATTTATACTGGATCAGTGCTTTGCACCTCCCAGCTGCAGTAGTTTTGATCTAAGATGGATTTATTATATCACTGAACCATGATGTGGGTGTGCAGAAGATGTGAATACAGCTGAGGGAACTGTATTTCTGTCAGGAAAACACACCCCTTAAGATACCTCACCCTGACACTGTTTGGCTACATTGCTTTGTAAGCCTACTTCTGAGAGCCGTTTTCCTTCAAGCTGAGCTTCCACAGCACAGTGTCATGGTGTGGTGCACAGAAATAGCACCGTATTAATGAGGTACGTAGCAAGAAAGAACAGTGTATCTTTGTATAAGTATTTATAGACAAATACATATAGGTACAAATCTGTACAAAAGAGCTCTGCTGGTTTCTTTCAGAATAGCCCACATGGTGCCAGCAATATCCAACTGTTATGTTATACTGACTGTGATTCCAAAGGGTTATTCAGGACTTCAGGAAGTGCCCACTTCTGTTCATGTAAGTGCTTTTCTAGTTGAAATTCCCTGGAAATTGGAGGGAGGGAGGAAATGGCAAAGTTACTTCCTTTATTTTGGCATTTACACACAACTTGGCTCACCCGTTAGCCGAAGCTGGCTCAATCACAAGAATGATAGTATGTGGTCTCTCATTTCAAGTGTAGCTTTATTAGCAAAACTCAATTCTAAAGCCACTCTTCATGATGAAATCATATTTGTAAAGTCAGGTGAGCAACTAGTAGCCCAAAATTACCTGGATCACCTGAGCAGCAATCAGGTTGCCTGACTGTTAGGGGTAATTTGGAGAGCTGAAGATCCCAGGAAGCTGTGTTAGCAGCTGGAATGGTACTGTTTCTTTGATGTGGATTCTCACACATACAGAAAATTATTTTGAATCTTCTAATTATGTGAGGGCTTGGTCTTTACCCACTCTAATTAGAGAGTAGCAAAATGGATGCTGGCCCAGAAGCTGCATCTCTTAGCAGCCTTCCAGTATCTGAAGGGGGCCTATGGGGATGCTGGGGAGCGACTCTTCATTTGAGACTGTAGTGATAGGACAAGGGGTAACGGGTTCAAACGTAAACAGGGGAAGTTTAGACTGAATATAAGTTCTTTACTGTGAGGGTGCTGAGGCACTGGAATGGGTTGCCCAGGGATGTTGGGAATGCTCCATCCCTGGCAGTGCTCAAGACCAGGTTGGACAGAGCCTTGGGTGGCATGGTACAGTGGGAGGTGTCCCTGCTCATGGCAGGGGGGTTGGAATTTGATGATCGTAAGATCCCTTCCAATCCTAACTATTCTATGATTCTATGATTAGAAAGTGATTTTCAGCTGTATCTCTGGAAAAGGTGGAGACCTCCTTCTCACAATTCTCCTTTCAATAGGAAGAAAAGACTGGTGCCTGGGCTGGAAAGGAGTTATGACACTGAAATGATAGCAGACAAGTGCTGAGTGTAAGCTGCACTGAGCAGTACCCGCACTGCACAAACTTGGTTTTTCTATCCCTTACTCCTGTCCAGTCAAATGTCAGAATGTGCAATATCTAATGGTTGGGTGGCACATTTCAGCTTTACAAGTTCCAGCTGGAATATTCAACCAGGGAGGATCGTATGTTTCTGTAAATACAGGATTCTCATTGCTGCAGGCTCTTTATAGGTGGATGAAGATGACATAAGCAAGTGCTGCCTAATGGTATTATAAAGAAGTTCTGTGTGCTTAAAAGCAATTACCCTTTTGTCAGGCAGGGATGAGGATGCTCTGTAAGAACTTGCTATGAAAGAAAAGCCTGGTCTGTAACGCAGCAATTTCAACCCACTTTCTCGCCACATTATGCTATATTGTTTAGTGGGAGGTGTCCCTGCCCATGGCAGGGAGATTGGAACTAGATGATCTTAAGGTCCTTTCCAATCCTAACTATTCCACGATTCTGTGTAACAGAATACCAACAAGAAACAGGTTTCTTACTACATAAATTTCATTATAATGCTATTTTCTTCAATAACTCCTAAGACAAAACTGATATTGTTCAAAACAAAGTTTATGGAAAGTAATGTGTCTTTGTGATCCCACATACTTCAGTATAGCATACCTAAAAAAGGATAGCTTTCTTTCAGGCTTTATTTTATGTGACTTAGACTCTGTCTTGTCTGTTCAAACTGATGCCTCTTGTCCTGTATTTTATCTAAATGTATGCTATAAATTGCCTCATACAAAGGCAACAGTAGCAGTATGGTACCAAAGGAGCTTAGGAGCTTTGCTTAAATCAGTGCTTCATTGACTTTAGCATGACCCCTTTGCAGGACTTCTGATAGTACATCTGCAATCAATGTTTGTATTGCAGTTGCCAGTAAATGAAACCAGCAGATTCTTTAATAAATGGGCCTTTAGAAGTGAGATGAGGTTTACCTGGATAAACAGTGATGGAAAGAGAGGGGCCAAGGTGTCCAAAGCTCAGCTGTACTCATTTTCTCCTGGTCTGTCACAGCCATGAGTAACAGCTATTGCATTGCTTGTTCCTCTTTCATATGCATGAAAACATCAATAAGCAGAGATATGTTTTTTTGTTATTATTTGCAGACATTGTAAAATGGGGAGGGCGGGGGAGGGGAAAGGATGCGGGCTTTGTGAATAAGGGTCACAAAACCTGAAACTGGAGAGGATGTCACAAATCAAGACAAAAACATAGAATCATAGAACAGTTCGGGTTGGGAAGGACCTTAATCTCATCCAGTTCCAACCCCCCTGCCATGGGCAGGGACACCTCACACTAAACCATGCCACCCAAGGCTATGTCCAACC
>JAOEHY010034211.1:0-12875 GCA_025447955.1 Psilopsiagon aurifrons | reverse complement strand
GACCAAACATCACTAAGCCATAACTAAAAAC
Source organism: Psilopsiagon aurifrons (assembly GCA_025447955.1). Lineage (NCBI taxonomy): Eukaryota > Metazoa > Chordata > Aves > Psittaciformes > Psittacidae > Psilopsiagon > Psilopsiagon aurifrons. Next base: position 12,844 of record JAOEHY010034211.1, on the reverse strand, counting down.
ATTGGTGTTATCAGTGCTGTTCCCAGACCGAAAGTCAAAAACACAGTGCTGCACCAGCTACCAAGAAGGAGAAAAATGACTGCTACTGCTGAACCCATGACACTAACATACTCCCATCAGGTACTCATGTCCTGGTCATACTACAGAGACATGCTCCAGCTCTGCCTGTGGTATGGGAGGTATTCTCCTTCTCCTCATCTTAGAAGGCCAAGGTATCTTGAAATTTCTCCTCTCTATTGGCTCTTTCAACGTATTTTAATAGGCGTGAAAGTGTTTCAAGAGAAATATAGGCTTGAAAGTCTTTCAGGAGAAGAGAGCTGTATTCTAGGAAAATGCAGAGTAGTTTTTAAGAAGGGCCTTGTGATCTATCTCCACTTTTCAAGGTAGGGCAATCCTTTTCATATCATTGTTGGTGATTGTCTGATAAAGACCTCCAGAGATTCTCCAAGCAATCTACTCAAGCATTTCACTAATCTTTCTAAAGGTAATATCTCAATTATTTAATCTACATGTTCTCGCAGTTTTAAATTCACTGCTCCTTATCCCACAGGCAGTAGGTATGAGCAATAGAGGCTATTTATCATCATACTTTCAGGTTGTTGATTTATTGGTGTCCTCCTTCCAGCTTCTTTAAGCTAAGCAACCCCAGTTATCTCAGAAAATTGACATACCTTGAACTTCCTCCACGTTTCTTGACACAATGGTCCTACAAGGTGTATGTTTCTTGAGACAGTATTCCAGGTGAATCTATACCAGTGCTGTGTGGGAAAAGTATTTCATGTGATTTTCTGGCTACAATTTGTCTCATATTAAAATTTCTGGGGATGTGTAACAGCTTGGCATGGTTGATTCATGATCAGTTCCTCTCAGCTTTTTGAGCTTTTAAAAGATGCTCCAGTATTAGCTGTCTAAACACTTGAAAACAGACCTTGACAATAAAATAATTATGAAATAATAATGCAGGGAACTATTGGAATAAATATGTGCTTATTTCTCATTCAGTGCTGGATTCCTTACAACTCATCATTTTGAGAATCTCATTTCTATCAGAGGTAAGAAACTATTATTTTGTAAATGTCTGCTGAAATTATCAAAGATTGTCACCATTCTGAAAAGGTGAGGGCTTCTAAGGGAACACAAAAAAAAATCTTATATCTGGCAATAAAATTATGAGATTTGATAGTGCCAGGCTTCAGGAGATCACCAGCCAGAAAAGATTGCTAAAATCACCTCAGAGTGGTTTTACAAAGCACTAAGTTAATGAAAATTGATCATGATTTTATCTTGGGATTCCAAAATCAAGTTTTCAATTCCCTTTTTTTTGGCTGTGACCTTGGCAGTGTGGGTGACTTTCTACAACTGCTTCTTTAGTCTGACCTGAAAATTTCATAGCTAAATAGAAAGTTCCCTACTATGAATTTACAGCATCTGATGTCATTGACCCCAATCTTACACTTCAATGTTAAAAACCAAAGGGACATACATGGATATTGAAAAATAATGATTATAAGCTCTCCTGATTTTCAAGGGAATAACAAAAAATGAGCTGGAGATTGAGAAATAAAATATATAATTTGTGGTGAAAGCAGTACTGATGAGAAAACTTTGTGAAAGAGTTTGAAATACTATGATAGGAGGAGGTACCAAAGGAGGAGTGGAAAAGAATACAGCTCCTTAATTACCCAGCAGAAACTTCACCAAAAAAAGCACCCCACAAATCACACATATAGTGCTTCATTTAAATCTGGGCCAAGAGGACGTATCTAGATTTTAGCAAACATGTTTTGTTCATATGAGGAGCTGTAAAGTCAGTCTTTTACTGCAGGATTGAGTCTTTTATGTAACCAGCTCTTCTAATTGCAGAGAAATCTCAGCCCAAGCAAGGTCTACTGAGCAGGGGAGAATCAGAGAAGCTGTACTGTAAATAAAAGAGAAAGGAAAGAACAGCTTTAAAATCGGGAGACAAATTGTGCCTTCATTACTCTGCCACAAATAATTAACAAGTACAGAAGTAGATCTCTGCATATTAAGAACAGAAAACAGATAAAACCACTGGTATTGACCTACATGATGGGTAAACCTCAATCTGATTTTCCTCACAGATGAAGAGCACCAAAAGCCAGCTGGAACCAGAGCAGTCTCAGTCTGACTCCAGGGCGTGGGCTGTGGGGCTTCATCATGCGCTTTTTCACCATTACTTCTTGTTCTGCCACAGTCTGACTCTCAGCTTGGTTTTGCTGTTTTTCTCCAGTTGCCGGAAGGGCCTTGGACTTTGTGTGTTAATGATTTCCTCTGCCTTCGCGGGAGTCTCCCCAGTTCTATACTTATAAGTTAAAGCTAGTAAGACCCACCTGGTCTGGCTGTCAACCCTCATGATTTAGCAGCAGTTTCATGTAGTGTCCTAGCACTAGGTAACTTGGCACTGTTATAAGTTATTTTTTCCCTGCGCTAAAACTAGGTTTATAATATTCTGTGTTATACAATATACGCTGATTATTAACTAAACTATTAAGTTACAGTCAGAACAGACTGTCCTTTCTGTTTTGGGGAGATGAAATGACTATTTTTTTCTTGACAATTCCTGTCCAGCTGCTAAAAAGCTGAAATGATGGGTAATTCTGAAATTTATATATCTTTCCTGGGGATAAGATAGGTCTTCTTGCTGATATGGCACCACTTTCACCTGACAGAAATATTGACAGATGCGTCTCTATTTCTAGTTTAAATAGACCATTTATGGAATTTGAAAATTAATTTGGAAAAAAAAAAGAGAAAGAAATCACTGCACAAAGTCTGAGTGTACCGGAAAGAAAAACTATAACCTTAGAAAGCAAATGAATATAAAATATTTTGGTCATGATGACTAACTAACATTTTTCTTGCTCTGGAGGAGTAGTCTGAGTCTAGTCTTGAGGCTTGAAGAAAGCAGTATCCAAATTTGAAATGAAATGTTAATTAGTTGTTGGGTATGTGTGGGAGTCTTGGCTCAAGATATGTTTAATCATTTTCCATAATGGCTGTGGGTGCCCACACTGTAAGTACCTCTGTTAGAATTATATGTCACACGGGAAAATTAAATTTATGGATTAGGATGTTTTGATGGTTAGGCCCAGGCAAGTGTCACCACTATGTCTTAGATGCTCCCTGCTGCATTGGGTCTTTGGTGTGGAATTTATTATTGCTTCTGCAATGTAATTTACACTTACTAATTTGCTACAGATTGACCTTTTAAGACAACAGAAGATAAATAATGGGCTCAATGAATCCCTAGAGCACCTTCATAAAGGTTTGGCAAAATAACCTTAGTGATCCATGCTTTCATAAGCCTTGGATTTGCATAGCATTAGGGATGATGCTGATGTCCAATAAATGATGAGCACTAAGATATCTATCAAACAGGTGAGGAGAGCACCTTTTCCTATGCACCCATATCATATGTTTAGTGATAGTAACCATTTGCACAGAGGGGTGAGTACTTCAGAAATTCTTAGAAAGAGACATTAAATAAAGAGAAACTGCCTGACTTTAGAAGCCTGCACAGACATATATAGCAGCACAAAACTGGTCTATAATTCTAGTTAATGGCAGGGCTCATTTCTAAAGTTATACTTTCCTGGATACTTTGAATGAGAATGATGCTTCTAATAGCTATATAACATGATAGTAAATGTCCCCTTAAATCATTATTTAAGGATTTAGTACCCAGGTTTAGGAAAGTAAATCTGTCTCTATATGAGAAAGCCCAAGTGATGAAGGCATCTGGATCAAGCCCAAAACACTACTAAAGGGAAAAAAATCAGGGTGGTAAAAACCTCTTTAAACAGTATGGATAATAACACATAGTCATGCAATGAGGAAGGAGAATAAAATGTTAATTCACCCAAGATTTAGTAGGTTTATTAGTAAAAAGAAGCAGAACTTTGAGATGTATTAAGGAAACCCTGAGACTCTCTAGATAGATTTGGAAGGGTGATTTGGAACCAGATCTTGACTGTGAATGTGATCTGGATCAGAACAACTCACTGCACTTTCCATGGCCCAATGCCTTGTGCTGCTAACAGAAAAGTCAATGGGCTTTTTCTGCACACTGAGAAAAGCTCTTGAGAGAAACAATCTTCAGCTATTGCTTGCATTTTACTTCCTTTGTCATAAAATTGTTCTTTAATTTTTGATAATGGGCGATGCTACGGGACAGCAAAAATTATTCAATATACATGCTGTCTTTGGAAATATGCATACATGGCAACATACTATTAATCATTATAGCACTGATTATAGCAATATCATGGAAATCATTGAGGCATAAAATTCCTTCATGTTCAAAGATGTGGGTTTTAAAAGCAGTCAAAGCAGCACTGCCTACACTTAACCCTATACTCAAGCTGTCCAAGTGGCTCACAAAAATACCATACACTTCCTTGTGCAGAAGCTGCTTTTGCCTGAGTTAAAAGTGGTAGAAAACTGAGGCTGTGGAAAGAATTGTTATACTTCAGAAAAGACAATCTACTCAAGATAAAAAGAAACAGTAAATAGCCAAAAGAAGGGATCACCAATGAGGAAGTAATTTGGAAAGTAGATTACATGACTGAAAGGGAGATTTTGAGTCTCTATTTCCTTTGTCCCATTTTTCTTTCCCTTTCCCTTTTTCTGCACTTTATTCTTTCTTTGTCATTCCTCCCAACTTTTCCTTTTTTCCCCTTTTTCCTTCCCTCCTTCCAATGGAGGTTTCTGGGACCATTTTTAAGGTTAAGAAAATGAACCAAGCCCAGGAGAGACAATCTGTGACCAGGAAAATTTTATGAAGGAAAAAGGTATCAGAGCAGTTGTTATGAAAGCTGAGGGAAACAGACCAGAATAGCTGAGTGCCATAGAACTCACGAAGCAAAAGAAGGTCAAAGGTTTTAATATGATGAAGGAAAACAAATGAAATAAAAAGTGAAAAGAAGGTGAAGATTTATGATGGATGGAGTTAATATCAATAAAGCAGAGTGCATATGACAGGTAGGCACACATGGCATGTGAGAATGCCCCTCTCAGCTTCCACCTGAAAGACTAGATATACAGCTAAGAATATTAGTAGGCAATATTAAGAAAATTGAGAAAGTAAGATTGGTGGGAGAGAATAATTTAGGGTATCAAACACTAAATTATATGTATGGTTTTAAAATATTGCCTGTTTCTTTCATATAGACTTTTGAACTCCATAACTTCTGTAGGAATTAAATAATAGCCAGCATGAGTAATTATCGGGAAACAACAGTTTTAATAATTTTGCCTGCAAAATGTTCTCTTTAAGCAAACAAAAATGGAGTATAACAGCTAGGCAGCAATGACTTTCTTCAGATTCTACCTCAAAAGAGACAGAAAAATCAGTACCTTAAGAATGTCAATAAAAAGATGAATCAAAAAAAAACAAAAAAACAACCAAGCTCAAAAGAATGGAAATATCTTATTATGTTAATACATACCATTTTGTCATTTAACTTTCAAATAATTTGTAAGTACATTTGAGAACAAAAAGATATTGATAACAAAATACTCTTTCTGCTTTGAAAATACTGACAGGATCCAGTCAGACAACTCTAGAACTTATTCAGCCATCCAAAATGATACATGAAATCTACTGCTTATTGAAAAACTTGGACCAATTCACAGTCCACAACTAATATTTCTTTAGTTGCAGCTTTGATAGTCATAGAATCCTTTGCATTCAGCTGCTCTCATCTCCAAAGAGGAGAGCAGGCTGAAGCCTCTCTTTCTCCACTGTTTCCAGTCCTTCAGAATAAATCTTGTATTTTTCATTTGAGGAAAAATCCCTCTTGAGCATTTCAGTGAGTCTCGGCATTCCTGTTGCTCTCAGGGCTGTGAAGCATCGGCTCTGTGGCCTGTGACAGATCTCATCACCTTTGCTTCTTTTTTTCCTGCACACTTGGGCTGCATAATGTATTTACATGGAAATCTGGGCACTCCTCTGACACTCAGATATTTGACCCTTTTTCTTCAGCTCTTGTTAACATACCTGCATTGGGAAAAGCTCTGGGGTGGGGGACACACAGTTATACTAGTGAAAAAATAATAAAGTTGAAGGTTTTTGGTGTAATTCATTCTACTCAAAGAAGCAGTTTAAAGCAAAAAAGCTTTTCCCACTTATATAGTTTCTGTGCCCTAGACCTTTGTGATGCAGTGTGGCAACAAAACTTTCTAGGACAAGGCTTTCTTTGTGTTGAATATCTAGCTCAATAGAGCCTGAGTCTTTACTGTGACAAACAGGTGAAATAGCACACATGAGTTTGCTGAAGTAGATTTCTAAATTCATTTTATGTTACCTGTACTAACAACCTCCATATTTATTACTAAACTTTTCCACTAAGTTCTGCAATCATTAGTCTGTCTAGCTGGTATTTATAATGGTGGGACAGACTCTAGTACACCAAATGCAATACAATTCTCAGAGGCACTTCTAACCACCAGCTAAACGTGAGCAGTAAAAGCTGACCAAGAACATGAAAGGTTTTTATAATTGCCATAATTATGTGGAAGCTTTAGAATAAAACATTATTCCTTCCTGCCCCCCTTTTACCTTTTAAAATTCATTTTCAAAGAAAATGAAAAGGAATTGCTCAGTAGAGGGGTCACTCTTCTGATTTTGGTGCTTTTGATTGGAAATTAAAGCCATGGTGATTACAAAGTGAATACAGCACCTAATGACAACATTGGCTTTTATAATAATAATAATGTACCTCATTTATATCACTTCTTTTGTGGTTTAGAAGTACAGGAGCAGGAAAAACACAAGCTAGTTAAAGCTCTTTAAAAGTTACTGCTGGAATAAAGCTAGAGCTAATGAAACTGAAACCTATCACAGCATTGAAATAAAAGCTTTGTGAAGATGTGAGAGGGAGGAAGGACCCTTTAAGAACCTTTTATCACCACAGAGCATTGTAAGGCTTTGAAGATCACAAAGACAGGTGTTTGTGGGAGCAAAACATAAGAATGTCCTCTTCTGCTGGGATGTCACTGCTGTGGACAACAGCCCCTTTCCATTCATCCTCAGCAGGCAGAAGTGAGAAGCCATGAGGTCACTGTGGGGTGAGAGGCCATGAATTCTTTGCAATACGTGCAACATGAGACAATTTTTCACTTTTCTTATACTAAAGTCCATGTTGCAGAAGCTTCTGGAGAATAGCAGGCCTGAAAACATGCTTTTGGCCTGCCCATAGGCATGGAGATGAAACTTTATCTGCAACAGTGCGGGGCAAGAGACTGCATTGTTTTAGACCCCTCATGGCTATGCTTTGCTGAAGGTTGCGGTTCCCTGGCATTACAAGGGCTAAAGTCTGCTGGGTGTTCCAACCAGAAACACGTGTCTATGCAGATTCTTTTTTGTTGAATAGGAAAACATCCAGCACACAGCCCAAACCCTTCTTTTCTGATTACACGGCAAGAATCTAGAGTGAGAGTACAGAATTTCAGTATTTCAGTGTCTTTGAAGGTCAAAAACACTGCAAAGAGCCTCAAATGATTTACAAATACCTAAAAGAATCCATCGTATTTGAAAAATCATGGCAGTCAGGAGAAGTTCCCAATGACTGGAAAAAGGGAAATATAACCCCCATTTTCAAGAAGGCAAAAATGGATGACCCAGGCAATTACAAACAAGTCAGCCTCATCTCTGTGCCTGGCAAAATCTTGGAGCAGAGCCTCCTGGAAGGTGTGCTAAGGCACATGAAAAACAATAAGGTGGCTGGTGACAGCCAGCATGGCTTCACCAAGGGAAAGCCCTGCCTGACCAATCTGGTGGCCTTCTGGGCCAGGGCTCCGTAACTGGTAGACAAGGGTAGAGCAGCTGCCGTCATCTACTTGGACTTGTGCAAAGAGTCTGACACTGTCCCACACGACATCCTTGTCTCTAAATTGGAGAGACATCAATTTGATAGGTGGACCACTTGGTGGATAAAGAACTGGCTGGATGGCAGCACGCAAAGAGTTGTGCTCAATGGCTCAATGTCCAGCTGGAGACCAGGAATGAGTGGTATCCCTCAGGGATCGGTGTTGGGACCGGTCTTGTTCAACATCTTTGTCAGTGACATGGACAGTGGGATTGAATTCACCCTCAGCAAGTTTGCCGATGACACCAAGCTGGGTGATTCAGTTGATATGTTGGAGGGAAGGAATGCCATCCAGAGCGACCTTGACACACTTGTGAGGTGGGCAGATGCCAACCATGCCAGGTGCAAGGTCCTACAGCTGGGTTGGGACATTCCCAAGCACAGCTACAGTTTGGTCAGGGAAGAGATTGAGATCAGCCCTGTGGAGAAGGACTTGGGGGTGCTGTTCGATGTGAAAATGATCATGAGCAGATTTCAGTGTGTGCTCACAGCCCAGAAAGCCAATGGTATCCTGGGCTGCATCAAAAGGAGTGTGACCAGCAGGTCAAAGGAGGTGACCCTGCCCATCTACTCTGCTCTCGTGAGACCTCACTTGGGGTATTGTGCACAGTTCTGGTGTCCTCAACATAAAAGGACATGGAACTGTTGGAACAAGTCCAGAGGAGGGCCACGAGGATGATCATGGGACTGGAGCACCTCCTGTATGAAGATAGGGTGAGAAAGTTGGGGCTGTTCAGCCTGGAGAAGAGAAGGCTGCGTGGAGACCTCATAGCAGCCCTCCAATATCTGAAGGGGGCCTATAGGGATGCTGGGGAGGGACTCTTCATTAGGGACTGTAGGGATAGGACAAGGAGTAGCGATTTAAACAGGGGAAGTTTAGGTTACCTACAAGGAAGAAGTTCTTTACTGTGGGAGTGGTGAGGCACTAGAACAGGTTACCCAAGGATCTTGTGAATGCTCCATTCCTGGCGGTGTTCAAGGCCAGGATGGACAGAGCCTTTGGTTACATGTTTTAGTGGGAGGTGTCCCTGTCCATGTCAGAGGCGTTGGAACTAGATGATCTTAAGGTCCTTTGCAACCCTAAGTATTCTGTGATTCTATGCTTCTACGACGCCTCCTTATCGTGCCTCAGCTGCCAGTGTGTGTTGATTTTCTGCTAAGTACTCCTTCCTAGCTTTCTCATTTGGGCTTATTTTCTTTGTATTTCCTGTATGCTCTGTTGACTCAACTGAAATTCAAGTTTTCATTTAGGCAACTCTATTTTCTTAAGTATAGTTTTCCTTCAAGAGTGTTTTAACTTTTTTTTTCTTCCAGTAATCTGTATTTCATTTTATGGCATGTTCTATTTTTGTGAGATTTAATGTTTCTTATGGTAAACATAATAACTATTTGATACACTTGAGCTCATGACAACAGGCTCACATTTAGAGCAGAGTATGTTGGTTTTCTACCTCCACAGGTCTATGCCAACAATTTGCACTGCTACTGACATGACCTCCATCATTTTAACATGCTCTCTCTTCAGATAAAAGACAGATCTTGTTCTAGATAGTTACTCTTCTTTCTGAAGAAAGAAATCTCAAACCTCAAGCCCTGTATCTAAGCACCTGTGAATGTAGGGGTCAAACCCATCTATCACTCTTCTATTTTGCCTTTTTTCCTCCACTCTCCTGTGACCAGAATTGTAGTCACTTCAAAAGGCTTGAAATTCAAATAGGATTTAGATTTCAAAGTTTTCCTTATTTTAAGCCCAAACATCACTGTACCATATCTACAAGCTCATTATCCTTAGTAAAAAAACGTGTTTGTGTGTGTGTTTTTTAAACAAGGGATACAACTTAGACAAAATATTTGTTTTAACAACAGAAAATCTGAAAAAAAAATGAAATAAAAAAAAATTAATGTAACATAACCAACTTTGATTTCAGGATTCTGTAGCATACCTCTGTAAAGATGTGAACTTGTGAATCTTCACTAAAGGGAAATATTCACTTACTGCTATTCCAGTTCTTTGAACAATTTGCAGGTTTCAAATAACTCATTTTATAAACTATTGTCTTTGCTACAAATATATTTGGGTTTTACTCTCTTTCAAATACAACAGAACAACCCACAAAAATATTTTTAAACTACCTACAGCGTATGCCATATTTTTTTACTTTCTTCTCCTTTATCATAAGTATTTCAATAGTCACTGTGCAGCAGATAAGCTGGAAAGGCTTTTGTTTTCGGTTTTACTCTACATCTTTAAACTGAAGGTAGTGTCACAATGGTCATCATGAGTCACAATGGTCTTCATGAGTCACAATGGTCTTCAACTCACTGCAAGTACTGGTCTCTGGGTTGTGTTTAACATCTTGGCTATAATTTGAATAGTGATAAATTGTCAGAGCAGAGCTAACAGGAAGAATGTATATTTCATTGTGGATGTGAAATGGGCAACACAATGCTTTTCTGTAAGGGTTTCAGATCTATTAAATTTCCTGTCCCAAACTTCCAAGTCAAGACAGTTCAAATCTTGGGCCTCTTGAGCATGTTGCAGAAGACCATTATTTAACTACAGCGGATATATTTTCTCTTTGCAGCTACCTGTAGAATTATCTCTAGGTGCTGCTCTGCTGAGCAAATATTTCCAACATTACATTGAAATAGTTGGCATTGTGTTAAATAACTAAAGATGTCAAGGCATCTTGGCTAGGCAACTTTTGCAATTCAAAATATTTTCAAGAATGGGACAGTGGCCAAGGTTGTCAAGAAGGTCATAAAGATTTGGGATACTACTTTGTTCTGCAGTAGACCTTGAGGATTTTTTTAAAGTCCCTGATTTACTGAAATTTTGATGAGACATAATTTGGGAAGTATTCTCCCTGAAAATGTTCCAAAAATTGGCATTCAAAACTTCAGCTGACTAACATTGGCTTTGAAAGTTTATTATGACATTTTCTCAAATTAGTACTTGCTTGGTGATGCTCTGGAAAAGACAGCTTTCTCGGGTCTTTTTATTCTTCAGTCCTTCACTAGCTTATGGGAATGCAAACAGGGATTCACTAAAATGTTTCTGTCGTTTTCTGATCAAACATAAAGAAGTGATCTGTGCTCAAAGGGAGACATCCATGGTATAAATGTTACATTCTCTTTCTGTCAGATAAGCAGTGAAATCTGCATTTCCAGTAGTAGTCAGTTTAGGTAATGGCAATCATCATTGCATCATAAAAAACACTCTAGAAGGATTAGAGAAATGCAACTAATTGGATCAATATAATACATTTTACTTCCCCTTAATTAGAAAGTGAATTAGATACAAGTTCTTTACTTCCTCTTCTATGTAATCGTGTCTTTTGAATTCAATCTTACATAATTTTAATCAACAATACTTGATATTTCCACAGAGTTATTCCGTAAGCTTGCTAAACATCAAATGTAGTCTTTTACGTAAAATGGGAAAAAATAGGTATAAAAAAGATGGTTTTTTTTCTCAACTAAAAAAAAAAGAAATTTTAAAGTTTTCTAAGGTGTCTAAAATATTAGGTGAAAATACATATTACATTTTGCAAATTATTTCTATCCTTCAATCTATGCTTCAATTAAAACACGGTTTTGTTTAATATATACTAGCAACAAAGTGTGGTCACTGTGATACTGCTGTAAATATTTACTAGCTGCAAAATATCAGAATGCAAATGCCACTGAGGCCCTGGTGACAAAATAAAGCTTTATTCAGAGTTATGAAAATGAATGTTAATTAAGAAAGTAATGGAAGAATTTCAAGGCATCTTGCAGTGTATTTTTAGAGCATAAAGATATCTATGTGGACAGAGGATTTTGTGGCTTTCTACTACTGATTTTTTTAAACTTCCTTAAAAAGCCTGTGTGACTCACTGTAGTGCTTCCTATCTTCTGTGCAACTTTTCTTGTGGATCATGTCTATTTACACTTCAAACTTGTGGAAGTAAGAAGTTGAGAACTTGGAGCTGCAATTCCAGTAAGAGTCACTGCAGTTTTAGCTTGAATTGTGCATGTTTTTTTTTCAGAGGAACTTAAAGCAGCAAGTTATAATTACAGTAATTTATCTTACATCATTCTTCTCATGGATTTGTTATTTCAGTTAGGCCATTTATATTTTATTTTGAAGATGGGGAGATATTCCTATTCCACTGTGATCCATTAGAACATTGTATCAGTTGGGCTCTAAGAAGTTTTCCTTTCTATGGGAAAAAATATCTTGGTCTTTCCATTTCTTTCTTTCTCTCCTGTCTCTCGTTTTTCCCTGTCTTTTTCACATCTTGCGCTTGACTGCTCCATTGTTTTAGGAGAAAGCAGCTGTTGCTTTTGCTTTTTTTTTCTGCTTCCTCCACTTTCCTTTGGAACAACTGGTCTGTTGGAATGAAGCTTTCTGAAGATCAAAGGTTGTCCTGATGCTTCTGCCTGAAGGTAAGCCAGGCCACTCTTCCAGCAATCCTTTAAGACAGCGCTGCTTCCTGACTACATTTCTGACAACATTCTGAGTCACTTTTGCATACAACAAAATATAATATATTTGTGTTAACACCAGCTTCATCAGACTTCACCTTTATTCCTCTGCTCTTCTCAAATGGCTCTGCAATACTCTTTCAATAACTCCTTTTTGAATCCTTTCCTTATCTTCACATAGCTTTCCTTTCCACCTTTCCTTTCATTACAATACTGCTTGATCATGAAGCAGTTGGCTTCATTTCTAGTTATCTGAGATGCCTACTATTTGTTTTTTGCTTTAAATGCTAGCTAGATATCTAGCTAATGAGAGGACACGACCACAAGGCACGCCAGCACAACATGCTTGTCTGGTTTGTTACTTCATCTGTGAGTTTCTGAGTAGAACTGTTAACTTCATTTTTACACTAAAACTTTTTATATTCATAGAAGGAATACCCCACCAAACAAAACATTTATCATTTTGTTTTCCTTAAAGAAGCATT
>JAOEHY010034210.1:0-18519 GCA_025447955.1 Psilopsiagon aurifrons | reverse complement strand
AAACCGCGGCAGCTCTTTTAGGAGGGGGAGGTGGGTGAACAAACTGCGTGGCTGATTTACAGCTTAAACCACGACAGGTTCACGGCATGTATAATTTTTTAAGGGAGAGTACACTTTTTGACAGCTGAAGTTAAGCTGTTATAAAACATCTAACAGCATTAAAGTAAGATTTCTTCATCATAACTACATTCATTTTACTTAATGACAACTTTTGCACTCAGATACAATTATGTATTTCTAAAAGCCTGAATTGGGTTTGCATAGCAACGGTTTGGTAGTGGGGGGGCTACAGGGTGGCTTCTGTGAGAAGCTGCTGGAAGCCTCCCCTATGTCCAACAAAGCCAATGCCAGACAGCTCTAAGGTGGACTCACCGCTGGCCAAGGCCAAGCCCATTAGCAATAGTGGTAGCGCCTCTGGGATGACACAGTTAAGAAGAGGTAAAAGCTACCATGCAACAAGAATGGCAGCCAGAGTAAGAATATGTGAGAGAAACAGCCCTGCATACTCCAAGGTCAGTGCAGAAGGTGCTCCAGGCACCAGAGCAGAGGTTCCCCGGCAGCCCGTGGTACAGACCATGGTGAGGCAGCTGTGCCCCTGCAGTCCATGGAGGTCCATGGGGGAGCAGATCTCCACCTGCAGCCCATGGAGGACCCCATGCTGGAGCAGGACCCCATGCTGGAGCAGGGGAATGCCTGAAGGAGACTGTGACCCCATGGGAAGCCCATGCTGGAGCAGGCTCCTGGCAGGAGCTGTGGCCCTGTGGAGAGAGAAGCCCACACTGCAGCAGGTTTGCTGCAGGGCTGTGACCCTTCAGGGGAATCCACCCTGGAGCAGCCTGTTCCTGAAGGACTGCACCCCACATTAGGAACCCACGCTGGAGCAGTCTGCTCCTGAAGGACTGCACCCATGGAAGGGACCCACACTGGAGAAGTTCATGAAGAACTGCTACCTGTAGGAAAGGCTCACATTGGGAAAGTTCATGGGGGACTGTCTCCTGTGGGAGGGAACCCATCCTGGAGCAGGAGAAGAGTGTAAGGAGTCCTTCTCCTGAGGAGGAAGGAGCAGCAGAGACGTGATGAACTGACCACAGCCCCCATTCCATGTACCCCTGCGCCACTGGTAGGGAGGAGAATTTGGGAGTGAAGTTGAGCCCAGGAAGAAGAGAGGAGTGAGGGAAAGGTGTTTTTAAGATTTTGGTTTGTTTCTCATTGCCCTTTTCTGATTTGATTGGTAACAACTTAAGTTGATTTCCCTAAGCTGAGTCTGGTTTGCCCTTGATAGTAACTGGTGAGTAATCTCTCCTTGTCCTTATCTCAAGTCTTTCATAACCCTCTCTCTCTCCTGGCCAGGGGAGGAGTGACAGGGCAGCTTTGGTGGGCACCTGGTCAACCCACCACACATTTGCACACAGGTCTAATTACAGAATCCTTAAAGTCATTATATTTTTTCTCAAGTACAATACAAAGTGAGAGAAACATTTCAGCCCATATGAAAATATTTCCTTAAAGGACCAAATTAAGTAGATAATGCCAAAAATGTGATCATTAACAGTTTAGCATGGGGAAAAAAAAAAATTAAAGCCAGTATGTTTTTCTACAGTTTGGAAAACACTGAGTAATAAAAATGGTCCAATATTAAAAAATGTGTTTCATAAGACAGCATTAAAAGGTATACAGAAGACGTAGACAGTAACTAGCTGTTAGTACACCAAAGCCAATGGGCACTGCACCACTGACCTTTTTATCTTACCTCAAAAGGGAAAATTCTTTGAGTTCTTACCTGTACACTAGTAAGGGTGGTGTATTGATAAGCTTTGACTACCAAGTAGTTGGCTTCTATATCTATTATTCCCAGGATCATGTACTTCCACCATCTCCTTTTCAAAATTGCCAGCAAGTTTTCTTCTCCTGCAGTAAGAAACAAGAAGAATTATGTAAGAGTTAGATTTACATGCACAAAATATCTGCCTGTCAAGAGAAATTATCTAGCACATCTCTTGCATTTACAATATGCACTTCAAAAGCACCATATACAAAGAGGTACTGCAAGGACGTGAAGACTAATAAGCCCTATTTGTCTTGCAGATATTAAAAAAGCCAGCTTGGTGAAGTAATACGTGAGGGTCAGACTGACTCTTCACTGAAGATGTAAACAACACTGGGAAAAACATGTAGAGCTTGGGTTTACTGTAAATATGTTCTTAGTTTTACATATACACATACGAAATGCCTAAAGAATAGAGCAAATTGCTACATACATTTATACTTTCCATACGTACTGACAAATGTTGTATCACACATGACACAGGAGAGTTTTTCCAGAGTGGCAGATTGCAGAATTTGCAAATATGATGGAATATTAGAGAAATACCTTTGGGCAGATTACAGATCCTGCTCCAAAGATTATCCTAGAGGATAACAACCATGTTCTAAGGATGATTTTGATCTGAGAGGTTCAAAATATCAGACTTGTTTAGAGAAAGGTTGCATTGAGACAGATTTTGCGTGACAGATTGTTCTGCTACCAGGATCGATTTCTGAGGCAGGCAGGTTTGCTATGTTCTATGGGGGCCCTGTCAATCACCCAGTACTTTATTTCCACCACATGAAGACTGATAGTACAATACGGCCTGCAGACCAAACCTGCAACTTTCAAAAGGTCAAAGCATTCCTCATGCTAGGCTAGGAATTATTACTGTCCTCTGTTCAAAAGAAACCAGCTCATTAGTGAGGGTGCACAAACTGTTACTTATTTGCATTACAGTAAGCTCCAGACATGATGAGACCCCACTGTGAAAGGGGTTGGACATACCAACTGTGGCTGAACACAGTGCAAGTGAAGGTCTGCAGCCTAAACAGGAATCCAAGTAAGGCTGACCTGTACTGCCAAAGTGTCAGAAATGGAATCTGAACCATCTTTAAGTTTAAAAAACCCTCACTATTCTCAGATATGTTCATGTTGTTGCAGCCTTTCTAAGTGCCTGTGATCACCAAAACGAGTGGTGGAAAATACAGAAGAAAAGGAACATTATTGTCAATCGCCACTAAAACTTGCTCAGGCTTCCCAATTCTTTCTCATCATTTTCTTTCATCACAAGAGTGTTCGCTCTCTGATTGAAATGGACTTGATGAGATATGAGCTGCCATACTACTAGAAATGGCAGGCTCCCTATAGCACAGGAGTATCTCACAACTTGTAAGATACAACCAAAAAAAAAATAGATAATTACTTCAGAAGTTGATTCAGAAATCTTGGATGTTAAATCTTGGCCCCACTGAGTGACTTGAATTAGGATTCACCTAACCAGAACATCTGATGTTTGTTCATTAACAGATGCTAGCACAAACATACTTCCAGTGGGATATTATTAGTCAACAACCTAATTATTTGTTAAAGTGAGAATGACACTGAGTGCAAAACTGTAAATGCTAGAAAGCTTTCCTTCCTTCCCTCCCCTCTCTTTTCATCTCAATACGCAGTGGAAAAATAGCAAAACAATGTGGTAAGTAGGTAAATTATTTAAGACCCTAAATAAGAAGTCAGTACATTCAACCACACCAAACTTGACTGTTACCACCAACTTACAACAGAATTCATGAAAAAGAAAATTCCACCCTTCAAATATTAATTATGGCTACCTTTACATATTTTTATGATGATTTGAGCATGCAGAAATATTTTAGATCTTTTGTTTTGACACATTTAGGGAAGCATTTTCAAAAAGCATTTGAGATTAGATGTCCTAATTCCTACTAAAATCGGTGTAAACCGCACAGATCCTTTGGAGGTACTGAAACTATATCTCTGATTTTTACACTGCACAGATAATACCTTTAAAACGCCAACTGGAAAACATCAGTGCAATGGAATGACATGGTTAACATTTCAGAGGGATTTTTTTGTTTTAATTGTAAAGAGAAAGGTTAAAGATTTCAGACATCAAACTGCAGTCTCAATCTGAACAGTGAAAATCCCACCGGATTTTGTTACAGTAGGACCTTGGTGGTACCTACAAAGCAGAAACTAACAGCAGGCTCAAGAAATGTACAGACATTAGGTTGCCTGAGCAAGGACTATTGACATACACCAAGGACTCTTTTGGTGACTTTGGTTTGTCAGCGCTGTCTTTCCCCAGCTTTGGTTTCCAGCCACAGATCACTGTACTGCTCAGATGTGGCCAAACAAGTTAGCTTTAAAAACAGATGTATGGCCACGACTTCTGGCTAATAAGTAAAGCTAGAGTTTCCAGAGATGGAAATGAAATCTATGATTTTAACTGACATACGGGGTTCTCTCTTGCTTTCTCCATCCATTCTTTGCTGATGACAGAAGAAAAGTAGTTGGCAAGCTCTACTTTCATAGAGTCATGGAATAGTTAGGGTTGTAAAGGACCTTAAAGTTCCAACCCCCCTGCCATGGGCAGGGACACCACACACTAAACCATGTCACCCAAGGCTATGTCCAACCCGGCCTTGAACACCGCCAGGGATGGAGCATTCACAACTTCCCTGGGCAACCCATTCCAGTGCCTCACCACCCTCCTCACGGTAAAGAATTTCTTCCTCATATCCAATCTAAGCTTCCCCTGTTTAAGTTTGAACCCACGACCACTTGTCCTATCACTGTAGTCCAGTCCCTAATGAAGAGTCCCTCCCCAGCATCCTTGTAGGCCCCCAAACTTTATCTTTGTTTAACAGCTCTGAGATATTCCAAACTGCAGAAGATCAGTTTCAGCTGAGAAGGCTGGGCAGAGCAAAAACCAGTGCCAAAATAAATTTATGCAGGTGGCCCTCTGCAGACACTGGAAGGCTGCTATGAGGTCTCCACGCAGCCTTCTCTTCTCCAGGCTGAACAGCCCCAACTTTCTCATCCTCTCTTCATACGGAAGCTGCTCCAGCCCCATGATCATCCTCGTGGCCCTCCTTTGGACTTGTTCCAACAGTTGCACGTACTTTTCATGTTGAGGACACCAGAACTGCACACAATACTCTAAGTGAGGTCTCATGAGAGCAGAGTAGAGAGGCAGGATCACCCCCTTCAACCTGCTGGTCATGCCTTGATAAGGGGGAAGCCTTGACTTGGGAAGACTAAAATGAAAAAACAGAGGGAATCAAGAGCTGTATTCAAAAGTCTACTTCCTGAATAGAAACATCACCTTTGCATAATAACAAAGTGGTGGAAAAATATCACACTTAAGAACAAAACAAAAAGAGACAATCTGTTGTTTGTGGTGGTTTTTTATTTCCCTTGATGACAATTCAAAGCAAACTAATTACTCAGGTCTTCTGAGTTGTAAGCGTTGTAGGCCAAAAGGACGGAATGCAGATGCCTACACCTGAAATAGCTGGTAAGGCATTTTTAAAGCTTTTTTCTCCTAACATCTTTCAGATTAATTGTTTAGGACAAGACAACCAGTATTTTGAAAATAAATACCTCTCCCACTAAATGTAAAGGCAAGACGGATTACATCAGATCATGTGTTTTTGTTATTATCTCAATAGGACTCCAAGTAAGGCTGTCAGCCAGTCATATAAACAAATATTAAACTATAAAGTGTGCAAGTTAGCTTAAAGAAAACAATTCCAGTGAGCCAAAGCACATACTGATGTCGGTGAACATGCATTTATGTGAGTACACAGAGTAATACCATCTTCAGACACTATCTTTTGATGGATATCCCCTTCCAAAAAACAACCCCTAACTTCTTGAGGTTTTGAAAAAATAAGCCTTCCTATTCAGTCTAACCCAAATGTAGTGTACATTTAAAAGCAAATTGCGTATTAGGAATATTTTAAGATTCAGAAATCTAGCACACTGTTAACACAGAGAAATATGAATCCCTCTCTTTGCCCTTTCTAGAAGGATAGATTCAGGTTTTTACATTTTTTACTGACTTTGCAGCAGGACACACTTGACAGTTATATATATAGAGGAGCTCTCAGGCTTTGGGAGAAAGCTACAGTTTTGCCTCAGCTGGCTGAAATTAGAAATCAACAAATAATCTGCTTTATAGAAGAGATGATTTTACATCATACAATAAGGATTTACCCTTGGGGGGTTTACAAAATTAAAAATAAATTAGAGAGAAAATTAAAAGAGGCTTTAGCTGTGCAGCGCCTACCAGAAATGCATCTATAGATGTGCAAAACCCTTTACACATTCGCCCACACAGCTGCAGAGGTACAATAAAAAAAAACAACAATAGCCATTAGGACAGAAAATTCCCAATTATTTGTGTATGGGCTTGGGATACAGGCAGAATAACAGCACTGCTAGACCTGAAAATAAGCATATTGCTTCTCTTTCATCCTCTGCAGTCTCTCTAAATTCATACAGCAACTTGCTATTTAGATCCAGATCATCAAAGGAGCTGCGCTTTCCTTCTGCTTTACAGAGCTTGGCTGAAGAGATCTAAATGTGTGCATGACTTTTGCAAGGCGAAGGCAGTGTGGAGAGGGAGGGCTGCTGGGTGCACTGGTCCTTCCCCTACCAATAGAAGTGCCAGAGTCAAGTGCTACACAGTAAAGAAACAATAGTCTCACAGAAGATTAAGATTATACCAGAATTTACTTATTATCACTTCCTTTGAAAAAGAAACTCAGTTACAAAACGCTATTATAGGATAATTGTTTCTTTTCCATTTTCACCCATTGTAGCAAACTTTGCAGATGAAGAACTACACCAGTACCAGTGTTGCTTCTCTACAGACTTTGTAGTCCTCCAGCCCTGCACAGGAACAGGGGAAGGAGGCAGTCAAATGGGGTAACACCATGTAGGGGTAACAAAAAACTTCTCTGTATTACTATGCCACGAGACTCCCATGCCCAAAACAGAAAACTTTCCTTATCTCCTGCTTGGCCAAGTTGCTGGTTCAAAGGACTTAAAACCTGTTACAGAAGGCTTTCAGCTCTCCACAAAGCTCAAGAGACCTGTCCCTCTTCTGTGTGACTAGAAATCTTCTGGCCCAAATCTTCTGACACTTCTTATTTCCCCATATCTGCTTGTATTACTGATAAATACTTTATGGTAGTGCTGTTGCCTTAAGGCAAAACACCACCATTGCTTAATTATTTATGCAATAGAGAAAATATTCTCCTACTGGAATGCTCCTCCAGTCTGGCTTCACAAAACACCTGAATATACTGTGTTCACCTTATGAATGACCGCTTATAGGCTGCACTGCTTTTGTTCTATACCATGTTTTCAGTAAATCTTTTGTTAGACTAGATAAAATTGGCTCCTTTTGCCTCCTCAAAACATCTGATTTTATCCAACCCGATCTTACCCAGATCTCCTTTCTGCCTCCTCTCCTGTGGTGGGAAAACTGTGAAACCCACAGACATGCTGCTAACAGCTCAGAATCACTGCTGCAAGTGCCTTCCAGCTGCTGGCCATGTGTTTCTGCTGCTTGTCCTCTGCCAGCACTCGTGCTTTTGGGGCTGCACAGTGAGCCAGAGCGAAGAGTTGACTGGAAACAAAGATTCTGGGTTTTCAGATCAGTTTTCAGACTGTCCTGAGTGATCTGTGAACAAATTAATGTTAGTCCTGTAGGAGGTGAGAACCGAGTAACAGTGGACCCACACATGGACAACTCACAGGATGCAAGCTGGCATAGACGCCTCACTGGCTGTGAGCTATGTCATGGCAATGTATTTTCAACTTCTTAGGAAGCAAATCTTATTTAACAGTCTCAGTCAACAGGATTTTTCAGTTTTGAAGGGGTTATATTTACTCTCATTGTCTGTTTTAAGTCCATAGTGTTTGAATGTCTACATACCATAGAATCATAGAATGATTTGGTTTGGAAAGGACCTCAAAGATCATCCAGTTGCAACCTCCTGCCTTGGGCAGGGACACCTTCCACTAGACCAGGCTGCTCAAAGCCCCATCCAACTTGGCCCTGAACAGTGCCAGGGATGGGGCAGCCACAGGTTTTCTGGTCAACCTGTGCCAGTGTCTCACCACCCTCACAGTAAAGAACTTCTTCCTTGTACCTAATCTAAACCTAACCCCTTTCCATTTAGGAGTTATCATACTAACATTTATTTGGCTGGCACTTTGGAAAAGGTACTTTATATAACCTCTGATCTCCAGATTACCATAGGAGTAGTACAAATTGAAGGTAAGGTTTATAACCCCTCTGTCTGCTACTTTTGTAATTTTGAGCCTCCTCCTTTCTATAATATGCTTAGACCATTAACAGGACACACTTTCCAGTTACTAAATCACAAGCTTATCTGAAGTATTTAGACTTGTTAATTCCCTCTAGAGATTCTGCAGATCAGTCTGGTTCAATTCTGGACGTAAATCCTAATAGCTGAAGTCAGAGCTAAGAACTTGAACGTGCATTTTCATATAACATGAAAGGATTAATTTCTGGTGCCTTGATTTTGATCCAGCCTAAGCTCTGTCGTTAGATCTGATAATCTTCAGATGTCTTCTTATTTCATGAAATTACTGGTCATAAAATTTACTATTCTGAGTAAATAACAACTGAAACTAAAACAGTAAAGGAGTTGGTGATTTTGCTGATGCCTCAGTTTCTCTCTACCTGGCTGTGCACTATGTAACATACAGTATTTCCCTTGGTGGCAGATGCAGTGCTGTATATTACTGCCATGGATAACTGCAAGAAACAGACCATGTCAAGAACTGTTAGAAACCTGAGGAAAGCTCTGAACATTGCACTATTTCAAAAACCAGGTATCTAAACTCCTAGCCCTTTAAAATGTCAAGATAAAAAATACTGGTATTTCTAGTACAGTTTTCATTTAAGTTGCTTCATCTCCCAGCCTAAATTTAGGCAAGCACCTTTCCTGAAATGGCAGATCGTGTCCTGGGAGAAGCACTTGCACCTCTGTAACGCAGAAGGACATGAGCACACTGAGAAGCCAAGTCTTCCCTTGAGTCTGAGATTTGACTATGTCCTTACGTCTTCATGCAGGAAATTTTCAAAACTAACTTCTGATCTATGTACTGTCAGATTTAAGTTGCCTCTTGAGCTAATACTGTAGTCTGTCAGCTTTCAGGATTCAATCTGGCTCACCCTCATGCAGAACTACTTCAAAACAAGTAGCTGGAATAGATCATAGTTATAGGTTAGTTCCTTCCGAAAGAAACAATATTCTCTGCTGTTCTTAAACAATCCTATTGTTTTGCTCTGTGAGCTCTGCAGTTAGACTCTTTTTTCATTGATTATCCTATTTTATCTGCTATGAAGCTACTTACAGCACTGCAAAGAAAGATTTTGAGAAGAAAAAAAAAATCTCATTTTCAAATTTATCAGGGTATTAAGTAAAATTAAATAAATCTGTATGTATCTCTGTATACCATTTATAAATCTGTAATTTGCATGAATAATTTACCCTGCTGGATAATCTTGAGCATGTTAATCATATTCACATGACTTACTTAAAATCAAATAATCTTACAGAAAGAATATTCATTGTTTAAGGCCAAGGAAAAAGTTCTGGTCCATGAGGTTTTCTTTCCCTTTTCATCAAGGTATTACAACTAAAGCTGGACCCGGCACCTACTCACTCTGTGACAGTTTTTTTCCCCCACCATACATATATTAACAATGAATTATTACTTCTGATCTGTATAAAGTTTATTTCCCAAAGCACAAGATATGTCTGAGATAGTAAACCCCCCCCAAAAAAAAACCCCAAAAAAACCCCAAACCCAAACAAAACAACAAAAAACCCCACCACCCCACAATGCAAATTGTCATTACTATTAACCACCAAAAGATTAAGCAGATCCAACTGAAGCTGAATGTCTAACCTTGCCTTTAAAAAATAATAAGACGAGAATAAGGAAATCAAGGTGTGTGTATCTTTGTCTGCTTTCCATCAGTAATGTTTGAACACATAGATCCAATTTAAAACTAATCTGACAGAGAACAAAGATATTTGTTCCTAAGGTTTACTCTGAGTAGGTGACTGAACAGAAGAGAGAAAACCTAACACTGTTGCCACTAAATGCAGGCTTGGAGGTAAACCCAGTTAGATTCCAGAGCCTGGACTCTGCATCTTTTTAGGCACCAGCTTGTTCAGTAAGAGACATAAATCCCTAAGAGATAGGCAATACCAGTTCTGGGACTCACCAAACTACTACCTAGTAGCAGGTGCTGACATGTGAGCAAGGACTGTACACAACATGTGGTAAACATGAAGGAGAAGCTGCTTTTTACAAGCTATGTAACCTAAAGATATCTATTAAGAAAAATCTGTCTGCTCGTGACTACTACGAGGACAGTACTATTAACAGGAAAGAGGCTACTGGTGAATAACTGAAAATGGGAATGTTGTATTTTGTGGTATGAACCCTAAGGGCACACATGCACTCCAATACTGTGATAATTCCTGTTAGCTTAGCAACAACTAAACATTTAAAAGGGCTGTCATAAGTAGAGTAAGGTGGGAAGCTGATGCTAAAGAAGTCCTGCTGGCAGAATCACAACTTCTCCTGGAGTCAATAGTGTTAACCAATAATACATAAAAACCTAATACCCAGCCTTATTTCACATCATTGCCCAGGGCCAAGAGGAGAGCTGAATAGTTCAGAATAGATTAGGGCTGGCTGGCTGAAAATCAATATAGCTTTACAGATGCTTCATGATCTCTAGAGGGATTTCCTATTCTTCTGTGTTAAGAGGCTGCAAATATGCACTAAGTCCTCTTGGAGTATCTATTTGTGGTAGCAGCCATGGGAAAAACTAACAGAGTGATTCCCCTTCTGGGACTTTCCTCACACCACTGCTGGTGAACTGGAATAAGGCTTTATAAGCTTCCAAATTAAATATTATCCCTAGAGGAATACACAAGCTTTGGGAACGTGCTGCCATCGTGGGTTATAGTAAAAGTCTCAGATTGGAACAACCACGAATTATTCAAGAAATGCCACTAATAACACATGAAGCAGAAAATGTGGGAGCTGCCACTTGGTTAAAGCAATTGTGGGGCCTGCACAGGACACTTCTTGTCTCCAAGGTGACCAGCTGCAGAGACTCGAGAGAAGCATGTGAGACACATCAATCCATTGTGGTTCCTTCATTGTTGGCCACAGCATGAGCACCTTGTTTTATGCATGGCAGTAATTCCAAAAGGCATGAATGAACCCAGTAAAGAATAGAGAAAATGCAGGCATGAGCACATAGAAATACATGAAACACAGTGGCTTCAAGTAACACTCAGAGTTGGTGTATTCAATAATTTGCCTATTTCATGATACTGTCAGTCATGCACACCAGAGATCTCGATGTTGCATCTAAAATAATTAAAAATACTTAATCCCCCCTCCCTGTTTTAACCTTTGCAAATACTACTGACATATGTCACTAAAAGCATTTAAAAACCCACAAAACTATGATAATTAATAGGAATAAGCATCATAAAGATACTTTGTCAACTCAACATTTATAGACAGTTCTGCTGAAGAAGCTGGTGATTCGTTATCACATAATCCTGAATGAGTCACCCAGAATGACTGTTAAGATAGAAATCAGGCCAGCTATTTTTTTTGGATGACAAGTTTTTGGAACAGGTGGTATTTTGTTGCGTACCTGTTGTATGCCTAAAACAATGGAGTCTCAAGGTGAACTTTGGAAACGTAGCAATATCATTATCAGATAAATAGCATTACACATTCATGTATCTACATAACAGAGCAAGCAATCTGGAAGACAACAGGAATGCTGGAGAACAGCCCTCCATCCAGTGTACCCATAGGGCATGCACTTGCGTCCTCCTGAGCTGGCAGAGCTGGGCTAGAAAAAACTTCCAATAGAGTCACATCTGTATCATTTGTGAATGCTACAATGCATTTTCTCCGTGATTCAAACTCTGTAACAAGACAGCTTACAGGTTTATGAAGCACCTCTAGCACATGTATAGTCAGTAGTACATTTTCCAAGGCAGTAGTACATCTTCCTGTATTTCTGCAGTTTTCGCAAGCACAGTTGTCAGGACCAGCCCATAAGTGCAGTTGTACCCAGAAAGGTAGAGAGCTATGCAAGCTGATGCAATGCAGTTCAAACACTGTTTTGCTCTAAATAGAACATTAAAAGTTAATTAAATGCTCAGCTTGTACCAGCTTAGCTTCAGTAAATTGGTCAAATCAAAGCTTTGTAGTAAGGACTGAACCTCACCTGGTCTCATTTTTGAGCAAAAGAAAGACTGCCATACAAAGTGATAACTAAGATCTACAGCAAAGGAAATTTTGTGTCCCTGTTTAGTGTAGTCTAAAGCTAATTTATGAAGTCTGAAAAATACAGAATCTAACTATTGTAGCTGTGCAACTGAAATAATGAGGAGACTGAGAGTGGGACTGAGAAGCAGTCAGATGATACACTACCATACTGGAGGTCTGCAGTCCTCTAGAAGTCTGGCAAAATTTACCTGCAGTGAGATGTACAGACTGGGAGATATTCAGTAGGTACTATTACAACCTGAATTATGCATCTAGTGCTACTGATGACTGGAGACTGTGCACACGCTTAAGGTATTGAAAAAAGTAATTAATTTAACATGTCTTATCTTTCCATGGTAGAAGGTGATAGCCAATAAAAGTATGATAGGAGATCCAGGATCTTGTCAAATATATACAAAAAAGTGGTATAGTTTGAATCCTTAGGTATCATGTAGCAGGAAAGCTGATGCCACTGTGCTGCTACTTAATCACTGAAAGACTAATATGAAACTTGCTACTCACTGTCCTCGTGTAACAAGAGAAACACCATTAATTCATCCAGTGTGAAACTGAACTATGCCTCTCTCAGAAAAGCCAAGTGTGGTTTTAGGATGAGCTGATGCTAGAGGCAGAACCTGGAACCAGCACATAAGGAGGGGCAGTTTGGTGCCCACTCGGGTTCAGTTCCAGAAGAGCTGTGAGTCCAGGGAGGGCACGAAGAGATCAGTGAGGGAGACAGCCACTGAATGAAGTGGCCAATACCCCCATTTTCGCTTCAGGATTAATGCAAGTAGACTGCAATGGTGTATTAAGATCTCTTCTGAAATAATCAGCACTTAGTGCCTGTCATCTCTGAAACTGCTGCTTTCTGTACACTCTCCTATAACACGTGGTACTGAGTCATATAGCGCTCAGCAGGGCACACTCCTCCCCACTAACAACTCAAGAGAACGTCCATTTGAAAACACTGCTGAGAGGTTTGCAAACTTGACAGACCAGGTGTGAGAAGCAACCACTCCTCTCCTGGTAAAGGATTGCCACAAAGCTCAAGAAATCTCCAGCAATAAAAGAACAGCGATACTCAGAATGAGCAACCTTATTCTAGACAAGTATTTCCTTTACATGCATTCTGATTTATAAGAAAAATGATGAATACCTCACTGTCATTTATCTCACCATGTTGCCTGTGCTTTAACAGTAACGGACATTGTAGCCTTTCTGCAACATTGAGAAGACCTTACACCTATTAAGAAATATGCCTGAGTCCTCTTTTAAGATAGGAAATACTAATGTGTTAGAAAGATATTCTGCCTGATAACTGCAACATGAAGTTCTATAATGTGAAGCAGCGGGTTAGAATAGGAGAAACTTGCATCACGTGCAATTAATATCCAAGCAGAAATCCCATCAACTGATGAGGCATCCAACCATTAATGTGTGAATTATGACCATGTATCACAACTGCAGGATATTTCCTTGCACATCCAGCTGGTTAGTTACACCAACAAAACCTTTACTATTCTGCCATCTATCATTTTGTCCAGGAGCACACCATCCTATACTTTCAAGCATATGTATCTGACTCAGACACTACTGATATTCTTTGACAATTTAACCAATCCAGTTGAGAGGGAGTCATCATTTTTCTCCCTATTCCACAGCTGAAGCCCGGGGGCAGTTCAGTCACGCAACAGCTGTTCAGTGCATGAGAAAAGGGAGTCAATGCACCATCTTAGCACAAGCTGCTGAAAAGTGACAGAGCACTGAAGGCTACAAAGCACACAGAGAGAGAGAGCATTTTGGTATTTTATACATGAGAGTGTTGTATTGATGCATCCAACACTGAACAATGCATCAGCACAATACTTCGGGGGAAGGAAAGCACCCCCAGAAAAGGAGGCCATGTTGGCAATCCCACCTCTCAGAAAACTCATCAGCACAGGCAGAATGAAGGTATATCACACAAGGTGAGGCAGTCAGAAAGCCTGAGCAGGCTGTACAACCTTCTCAGAGAAGAGATGTTACCTCAGTTTCAGTGTACTTCATCATAAAGGCCATGATGGATAAGTATGAAATTGTTTGCAAGAGAACAACCCCAGACTGTGAGAGAAGTGAAATAATAAGCTTTCAGGAAATTCAGTTAATATAATAATTCTCATAAAACACTGGGTGGCATCTAGCATCAATAAAACCTACTGGATTTAAAGATAAACGGGATGGACTTTTTACTTTCTTTTTAATGGAAGCCAATTCACAGATGATGAACCCACACATGGACTCAATGGGGAAAAGAGGTATTAGCTGCCACTGATCCCTGAAATACAGGCGAGAAAGCCAAGGGTTCTGTAACCCTACCCAACAAGAACGAAGCCACCACTGAACATCCCATACCCTTCCCCATTCTGTGATACTTACATACACATTCAGAATTTTTTAAAATTATGACCTTGATTTTCTGCGGCCTCGTGCCCAGTGAGTGCAGCCTGGCTAAGGATGACTTACACCTGCTTTGTCCAGTGCGGTACTGCACATGAAGTGCACAACAGCAGAGAGTTTGGGCTCTCTGTGGTGTGGAAGCAGCACTGGGTATCTCTAGCTCACGTCCTCTACAGCAGATCTGTAAACTGTAAAATGTATTCCTGCTGTGAAGGCTCAGCCCTCCAACAGCAAGACAAGCTGTGCAACGTGAGCACACATTTCAGGGGAAATTTATGCAGGGCAGCCCAAGCGAATTAAATCCTTTGGGATGTTCACACAGTTGTGGGTTTCTAGTTGCAAGCACCAAGCTGAGCTCTTCTAGCAAGAAACTCCCAGGAGGCAATTAATATTTGATGGCATAAAATTCAGCATGCCAGACAGATGGCAAAGGAAGAAAATGAAGGTAGCACTTAGAACTATTGCGCTTGGACATATGCATTCACCTGCTAAAACCATACCTGCATAATAAGGGGTGCTTTATCTACTTTGCTGGCAGTGACATTAGGCTTATATAAGAAGTACAGACATCTTATAGAAATTTGTGAGCCCCTGAGATTTATAGGCTGATCATGAGATCTCTATCAACCCCAAAGCAAGTGCTGTAGCTAGCTGCACTAGTAGGAGTTCAAAAATCCCTTCTTTTTATTTCATTTTCCTACTCTCCATTTCTCTCTCTTGCTCCTCAGATTTTCATGGAAAACCACAAAAATCCTTTCACGGGCTTATGGAATGGATCAGCTTATCATTATGCTTTTTACCATCTGCCATGCATAAGCAATAACACACACACATATCTTCAGTCATTTCCAACTGGCAACATGGATCATAGAAGATCTTGGCTACCCCTAAGTGAGCTAGAAGACAACACCAATGGGATGATTAGGCCTGCTTATGGGATTAATTACAATTTGATTTAGTTTTAGACATATGACATACATGGCTTTGATTTCTAGACAGGAATTAGTAACAAGCCATTTTTAGTTCAAAAATAAAAACCACCAGTTCTGTCTCATGTTGTGATAGCAAAAGACTACAGAGCTCTCCTGACAAACTCTCTTTCTATTTTTCAGCCCCAGATCCATAATAACTATTCAGGTCTGCTGCGGTCTGTCTTACACATCTTCTCTAAAAAAATCCTGCTTCAAAATAAATTATTGCATTTAGAATTACTTACCAGTTTATATAATTTGCAAATAAGGAAGGCTAAAATAATATTCTTGGGATTCAACTTCCACATAAATTTCACCAGTCAAAAAAGCAGTAAGATTTGTTTAGACAAAATGAGAATTTTAATGACAATTCAATGGTATCTCCAGTGAGGAGAAAATATAAAAAATCCTGCATTAAAAATATTTGTTTTATAAGTTTGAGATTTCTCTTTCTGTTTTAGTTACTTAATTTTTCATGGTTTTATTATTTACATCCTTTTAGGGGAAGCAATGCGAACTGACTGATTCATGGTCTGATATTTGTGATATATAACCTATCAGCCTAATAGTTGGAATACTATTTTTATCACAGGATCCTTTTTTAATAAAACACAGAATAAATAGAGAAACTTTGATTTTAAAAAGAACATAAACTTCCCCTATGATGTATCAAAATAAATGAAAATGAAATAAAATAATATTGCAAATAATCACTAGGCACAATGAGTATATTCTGAGATGTGGCTCTACATTCTCAGCTCCTGCTTCAAACCCGCCTTGCCGTGTGCAGTCCTGTGTCATAATAAAGGGCTAATGTGGATGGTTTTGCCTGGGCAGGAAGGGTATCATTCACAACATTATTTTTTATCATCTTACTCTGTGATATCATATATATCCTTACTTACTGCAAATACAGTGATAGGTAAATAATTAAGACTAAATATTGGAAAAGACCCTTTTTTGAAAGAGGGTTTGATACCAACAGGCCTTTAACAGCTCTTTCAATCAGAGTAGTTTGTCAGCTGGAAACACACACGCTGATGCTTCCAGCATTGGTTTAATTTCTGTTCCGGAAAATTCCAGAATTCAAATGCAAAATGTCTCCCAAAATGATTATATGCTTTCCTCATTTTCCTTTTCATACCACTTCCCCTCTGTACCTTTTGCCCTGCATGAACACTGCAACTTTACTTTTGCTTTTCCAACCTATTTTACTTACTAGATTCAAATATGAATGTATCCCTTACTCAATGCCTGCCGTTGTGGTCAGCCTGACGAAATTGAGGCTAGCACCTTCCACAATGCCTCCATCCAGCGAGTGGCATCAACCTGGAGTCAGACATTTCTCCTTCTGGGTCAGGAGCTGGCATGTCTTTGTGGTCATGCTCACAACTGTGGCAGAATTACCTCTCTCAGTCAGAAAAAAAAATGCAGGGCCACCAGCATCCAGCTTCTATAAGAAAAGCAGAATCTCCCCTTGCTCCTGAAAGCAGAAAGCAGCCACCAAGCTTCTCATTCAGAGGTCTAAAAGCAATGAATACCTCCTGACCGGGTGCGCACTGTTATGCACATGGTTTTATGCAAAGATTTATTTTCCTCCTAGTCACCTCTAAAACAGTACCAGATGAGATTGTTTTGCCCTCCTACAGAAGATAGCAGGAATTATGCTGAGCAGTAGTTGATATTAATGGTAACTACAGATTATGGTCCACATAATGCGATTACTTGCTTGATGCTCTACATGCTATATGCATACACACACAAACAAGAGCAATAGGGGCACAGTTACCCACCCAAAGAAAACAAGCACAACCTGCTTCAATTTCAGTATTTCTATAATTCTAAGATTCAACTATTGGCCTGGAAACATTTAGTTTATGCCTTTGTCTTTTCCTCTCAAGACTAGCTGTAACAGAGCTGCCTTTTCTCTCGGCTGGTGTTCGTCTGACTAGCTGCAGTTGGCAGCCAGGAAGAAGAGTGTGCATATGTACCTCTGTGTGCATGCACATATGGGTTAGTACAAGCATATTACTGCTAAGGGAGCTCTCCAAACACATAATGCTGAGGGTTTCTTCACATCTGGTCCTTATTTGTTCTCCTGCAACAGCACTCATCCCTGTAACACAGTTGGTGCAGCCCAGAAGAAGCAGAATAAACCAGAGACAGACCATACTTTGTGCACTTTACTCTGCCAGGGCTTTTCCAGCTGCCACTTCTTCCCATATCCCTCTTTCCTCCCTTCACTGCTATGCAGCTGATCCTCTCTTCTCTGACACTTGACAATTCAGGGCCCTTTCAAAAAATCATTTAAAAAGACAAAATTTCCAGCCTGCAGGGGTCAAATGACTCAGCTACTCACAGTAACCTTTTCTCATAAACGGTATGCATGCTTAATTCCTCCTCCCTAGACAAGCAAGGCAGCTCTTGTGTCTTATCCACCAGATGAACATCTTAGACCATCAGACTAAGCTGTTTCTTGTCCATCTCCACATCTAGCACTCCAATATAAGGCAGAAATACTCCCAAATATTGCTGTCCCTTATTGTTTCAACTTTAATGTACCTTACTGACCACCAGCCTCAGCATCAAGGTGCAATTTCAACGAACTGTCATTTATAGACAAGCTACCACTACAGCCAAGCTGCTTTTTAGCGGGACACAGTTAGCTCTAACCACAAGAGTCAGATTTAAGGAAGAAAAGGATTGTGATGAATGTGTTAGCTTCCTTTAATAATATCTTTAAAAACACTGCAGTGATACTGCCTAAAAAAACTTCTGTACGTAAAATTCTCATAAACTCTATTACTCCTAAGAGCATTAGACAAAGTTTCAGTATAGAATTATAGAATCATAGAATAGTTAGGGTTGGAAAGGACCTGAAGATCATCTAGCTCCAACCCCCCTGCCATGGGCAGGGAC